>CAJQZJ010033087.1:4244651-4260309 GCA_907164525.1 Lophiomys imhausi | reverse complement strand
AGAAAGCTTTCCAGTCTAAGTATTGCCCTGGACTTAAGCAGGCGCGGGCCAGGCCACTCCAATCACTTGGAGTCATACAATGTCTGCTTAATGCTTCCACTTGAGCCATTGTAAAAGAAGCGGTAGTACCATAGGTACGAACCGACTCTGCAAGGGTCGACTACTTTAAAATCGAGCGGTTCCTTGTACCTATTCCCTTGTGGGTCTTGGTATACCGGATAGGCAAACTGTAATTCTGTTCTTACTTGTGTCCACATCCCCGGGCAGAAAGATCTCCCTACTTTCAGGGACTGAACAGGCTGATCTATCTGAATGGCTTCTGGATATGGAGGGGGAGTTGAAGGCGCCGCGGCAACGGCTTTACTTACACCGACTGCCGCCAACGTGTCTTTCTCTTTTACCCTTTTCTTTTCCCTTTTTCTAATGACAGTCCTCTCCAACTGTTCTATTAGAGCGTGTAGTTCCCCTTCAGAATCCGTGCCCTCTGAGTCCTCAAAATCTCTAAAATCTCTAAAATCTCTAAGATCGGGATAGAGAGGAACCTTCTTTTTGCCTCCCTTTTCACTGTCTGCCTGCTCAAATCTTTCGCCTTTGTTACTTTCCTTTTCACTGTCTACTTGTTCAGATCTTTCCCCTTGCAGCAGTTCCAAGGCTGATTCTCCCTCCTTGATTGCATTACAGCATCTCTGATCTTCTAAACAACTTCTCACCATCTTCCAAATCGGTCTTACTCCATGCTTCAGAGTCCCTTGCTTCCAAGCAAAATCCAAGTCCCTGCCTAATTTGTCCCAGCAGGATACTGTAAGATTCCTGGACACCGCAAACCACGGAGCCACGGAATCGCATTCATTCAAAAATCTCTCTAGGGTAGACTTCTTAATTTTCAAATTCCTAGCTAAAAGTAGCTCCTGAAGAGCCAGAAAAATTGGATGTGACTCAGACAATTCCATGATTAAAAATTTACTTTCGGTTCGCAGCTTCCCCGTGAAACTTTACCTTTTGTTCGCAACTTCCCGTGAAACTTTACCATTTGTTCACTATCTCCGCGAAACTTTACCTTTTGTTCGCTATCTCCGCGAAACTTTACCTTGTGTTCGCTATTTCCGTGAAACTTTACCTTGTGTTCGCTATTTCCGTGAAACTTTATTGTCCTAATTTATCCCAGGAACTTACCAGTGCGCTGCCCCTGACTGCAGGAGTTCTGAGTCTTTTTTGGTTCCCTGTACGGGCCACCACTTGTCGCGTCCCCCTCGACCAGCAAGGATGACGCAACTCGCAAAAGCTCTTCTCAAGCAGTTTATTCAGGTCCCTTGAAAACAGTCTTCCGAATGCCCGGGCAGACCCAACCCACAGGCTAAATACTAAATGAACAGCCAATCAAGTAAAGCCACGTGGTGCTATCTTAGAGGCCCACGTATGCGGAAGCAAGCCAGATCAGCGGTCTTAGCCAAATATGGACTTGTTTACCACCGAGAGCACTCACCGTCGGGCTGGTGGAAGGCGGAAACCGGCGCCATCTTTAGGGCGCGGCACGTCGCAGCTCTCTACAGGGTCCAAAAAGTTTGGATTTTTCTCTGTTGTGATGGAGAAAGTACGTGGCACTTTGTAAGGAAATCTATCAGATAATTACTGCCATTTCTATGTGTATTCTGTGTATCTGTTCTCTGATATGCTCAGAGAAAGATCTCACTCTTCCCAGCTGCCACACAGTCCCTTAGTTAGGGGGGCCCAGACCCAGGCCCTTGTGCTCCAACTCAGACTGGAAGCAAATACACCTGGGAAGGGATACAGGGAGGAAGAGGAAAGTGCAGGTGTATTGGGTGTCCTAAGTACACCAATCACATTTGATCATTTCGTCTGCTTTTCTTACAGTACTAAGAAAAATGTAAGATGCCACAGGGTGTGATCCCTGCAATGTGTGCTGACCACAGTCCATTAGCTGATGAGGACTGCTCCTTGGCTCCTTGGCCTAAAAGATGCTTTCTCATTAAGTGCACA
This sequence comes from Lophiomys imhausi, assembly GCA_907164525.1. NCBI lineage: Eukaryota > Metazoa > Chordata > Mammalia > Rodentia > Muridae > Lophiomys > Lophiomys imhausi. The sequence goes on along the minus strand of CAJQZJ010033087.1, from coordinate 4,258,311 downwards.
TCATACTAAGCATGTCGAGCCTCTTGTCCTGGCTACCAGGGAATAATGCAGGGGGTCAGGAGACCAGGGTCAGGTGTCTTTCTATGGATAATGAAAGAATGTGCCAATCCAGCAAGCCTCTGGAAATCCAGATCAACCTAGAAACCCTTCCTTGCTGGAAGTGCCTTTTTACAGCCCCACTCAAACCACCCTCTCTAGTCTCATCAGGAAGATTAGGCTGAGATCACCCCTTCTTCAATCCAGGCCTCTGAGTCAGAACTAAAAACAAGGACCCCTATTGGCATTTTCTCCTGGTTAAATGACATTTGAAGGTATTTTTGTTTTCCATTTATTTATTTATTCATTATATCTCAATCACAGCCCCCTCCCTTCTCCCCTCATGGTCCCACCCTGAAGGCATTTTTTTTTTTTTGGTTTTTCGAGACAGAGTTTCTCTGTTTAACAGCTCTGGCTGTCCTGGACTCGCTTTGTAGACCAGGCTGGCCTCGAACTCGCAAAGATCCGCCTGCCTCTGCCTCCCAAGTGCTGGGATTAAAGGCGTGCGCCACCACCGCCCGGCTATCCCTGAAGGCATTTTTAAATCACAATTTTTCAGGAGCATAAAGATTACACTTGTCCATTGAGAAAATAGAAGATCAAATCACCTGCAGTTATTTCTGTGCCATATATTAAACAGCTAAGAACAATTTCCATAATTCCTTTCAGCTTTTTCTCTATGCACACTGTCTCTATTGTCATCTTTCTATTAGACCGATGTCTTGGTCAGACTTTTCATAAGAGGATGTCTCATCTCCTGACGTTCAGCTTGCTTTACCAAACAGGACTCTATTCATAATGGAAAGGAGGAACGGCTGTGGTCCAGGTCCTTGCTGGAGAGGACCTACCCAGCTTACTAGGGCTGAACAGTGATAAGTCACTGCTGACACTAAGGTAGAGAAGGACAGTCTGAAGGATGTACTTCTAGGGTCTAATTTGATTTGTATTCATGACTACAAAAGCACCACATAAAATGAGGCTGGAAATTTTGCTTTGATATGCTGACCTCTCTGGGATATACTGAGCTCTCTGAGGAGCCAAGGGGAAGTCTTTATGCCACCTCAGTTCTATCTAAGGTGTTTTTATCTTGAAAACTCACTAACTCTAGACTTGATCACTTGGGTCTATTTACATTAACTGCTGGGAAGTCTATGACTAAATTTATAGTTCATTTCTATCAAGCATATAACACCAAGTGCTAATATTTTATGTAGTTCTAACTTTAGTTTTTACTCTAAACTTTGCCATTGGGTTTTTTCCTTTTATGATACTATTGAATTTTTTGTGCAAAACTAGCACTGTTCTAAAAATCTATCTTCTCTACCTGAAGAATATCTTCAATGTAAATAGTTACCAACATTCAAATCTTAGAGAGCGTTTCATAAAAGCCAAGATCTCTGGCAGGTATTAAAGAATCCAAGACCACACATTAACGAGACTGTCCTTCGCAGCCCCCTTGCTTAGTTGGAGCACAGGCTACCATGCCACAAATCCAACCACCTGCTACCATCTGCCTGCTAGCAGAAAATGTATTGCAGCATGCCCTTCCTACATACTCCACCCTTCTTTCAGGCATCTCTTCCCACCTCGATCCCATTGACTGTGTTTGTCATCTCCGGTTTTTGGACATACCCATATCTGTATTATACTACTCACATAATTACGATGCCCTGTTTAAACACCTAGCAAACATTTAAAGGCAAATCAAAGGCTGTATGTGGAATTTGAAGTCATGGATCTCTTTCTATATTTCCTCAGGTAATAATATCCCATTATCGACATGTTCTGGGTGTTGCACCAGAAGACCAAAGAGCTACCAGTAATTATACTATCAATAGCACAGAGACCCCACTCATCACCATGCCAGCATATGCAACACCAGTCCCCTTGGTTGAAGAACAGACTGCAGGATCTGCTCACATAGTCACTATGTTCTGGTCTCTATCTGTGTCCAGCTTCGCGGTGGGTGGAATGGTCGCCTCATTCTTTGGTGGATGGCTAGGGGACAAGCTTGGAAGGTAAGTTTTATAAATAAATATAAACAGAGCTTTGATATTTTGTTACTGTTGGAACTTTTCTGTAGAGATATCATCTTCCCATTCGTAGGATAGTTTTAGAGCAGTTTTTCAACTTATAGTCCTCTGAGCTAGGTCACTGTTGGGCCAAATCAATAGAAAATGTTGTTATACTTGTCTAGTAAGTCCTACTGTGGAAGTGTTTACAGAAAAGTGAATTCAGTGTATGTATATTCCCAGAGAGTTTGATCCTCTAACTTTGTAAGATTTAAAACCCATAAGGAAAGCTCCACCAAGTTAAAAAAACAATGTTTTCATTTTTAAATGATTATTAATTCAAGTTACATCTCCATCACAGCCCCCTCCCTCCACCCTCACTTCCATTTTTAAGTTAAAATGTGATGCTATATTGGTCAAGTCCTGTAGCCACCCTCATATCCCGACAGGTGGATGCACACTAAGCACATAGCTTCCACTTCCTGCTACCATCCTGCTGCTATCCCAAAGCCCCAGCCAGAGACGAAGCTAATGAATCGCTTCCAACTCCAGCTTCTATTCCATGTTCTGGATTGAAAGCATCAGTGTCCTGAGGGGAGGGGAGGCTTAGTGGCTAAGAGGCCACTGTGCTTGCAGTGGCCCTGATTTGGTCCCCAGCACTCTCTGCCTGTGATTCTAGCTACAGGTGACCCAATTCACACTCATGGCTTCCAAGAGCACCTATGCTCACATTTGTACATACCCACTCCCAGACACTCATACACACATACTCAAAATTTAAAACAAACAAACAAAAATCAGTGGGGTCAGTTGCCTTCATACACTTGCCAATGGATGTGCCAAAGTTGTTAGGGCTTCTGATAAAGTTACAAAAACAAGTTATTTATTTTTTACATTGATTTCCTGTTAATTGAATCCAATTCTTTTGTGTTAATTACCTTTTATTTCCACCAAAGAATTAACACATACAAAACATGGAAAATTTAGAAAATGCAAAAAAAAAAATTTTTGAAGATAAAAAAGCAACTAGGTAATTAGCACAATAATGCTGGATTCTAATTCATTTCATCTTTCCATTTCCTACTATAAATTGTAGCTTTGGAATCACTAATTATTAAAATTATATAAAACTCAAGAAACAATAAAAATGTAAAACAAACTGACTATACATGAAGGAAACTCCTTTTCAAATATACAATAAAGCTCAGGTTATTGTAATACCCTCAGTTAAGAAAATTCCTTGGTTTATTTGTGAACTCATAGAGTTTTGCCTGCCTCCCAAGTACTGAAATTAAAGAAGTGTGCCCCCACACCTGACTACTAAATAGTTTAAAATTTACAGAGCAGTCGGTTTCGTGATGATATTTTCATGATGTACATAATGCATTTCACCATGTTTACTTACCCCCAGTACCCTCCCTTGTCCCAGTCCTACCCCTTCACTCCCTCAGACCTCTTCCTCCTCCAGCCAGTTCCTTTCATTTTTTTCTTTATTCCTTTCTTTTTCTTTCTTAGTGAACCAATGAGTTTAATTAAGGCATCTTATGAGAAAGGGGAGGAGGGGTTATTTTCAGGAGCATGGGCAACCTAACAGTTGTCATACCACTGGGGGAAAAAAAATCTCTCCTTCCAGCAGGCATTTGCTGCTTATAGATATTTATGGAGGGATGAGGCCTCATGGGACCCTTGTTCCTCTATGACAGACTGTTGACTGTCCCAATCTTCTGCTTTTTGTCTTTGCCCTGCCTCATAGACCAGGCTCTATCCAACTTGTAACACGTCCTGGGGTAAACTATTGGATTTGTGAATCTTCTGTTCTTGCAAAGAGAAAAAGCATTTCCTAGTAGTCTGAGCAGAGAGACACCCATTAACTGGATCTCTGAACCGCAGCCTCAGGACTTTCCACTGCTAGAGCACTGCCTACTTTAAGGAAGCCGGTGATATCCTTATACCCTCCTAACACAGTAATGAATTATCACCAGCCTAGTGACCCAAACAGCACAAATTAATTTTCTTACAATTTTGGAGGTCAGAACCCCAACATCCATTATATTTGACTGAAGCTGACATGTCAGCAGGCCAATTCCTTCTGGAAGCTCCAAAGGGCAAATCCCTCCAGCAAATATGGCCCCACCCCATCCCTTGCTCACAGCTCCTTCCCATCTTTAAAAGTCTCATAGTCTTTACAAATTCAAACATATTAAAAATGCAGTCGCTTTAACATCCATTCTCTTTACAAATCCAAAATCTCTTTTAAAAGTTGGAAAACTTGGGGGATCCAAGATGGCAGCGGCCAGCGCGGACGTATTTTGATTTTGGGGTCAACAGTCACAAGGCGGCAAGTGTTCCAGGATGCTGTACAAAGGGCACGACCCCTTCTAAATCTCACCCAGCTACACAGGGACCACGGAAGATGCCTTGGCAGGACGCCCCTTCCAACTCTCGGACACGCTAGGAAGCCTCTGGACCCGCGAATCGGGATAACCCATCCCCCCAAAGGAGAGACCCCTGGTAAGTTCCAACCTAATACCCAGCCAACAGATTCAGAAACCACGCAGAGATAATCCCCACCCTGCTGGGCACTCCCAGGTCTCACACAGATGATCCAATTATCTAGCGAAAGGTTGCGACCCTTGGAAGTGAGCAGAGATCCCCTGCAAAGCGCCTTCAGACCACAGATCACAGTCTGTGACGTCACTGGCCAGTTTCCAAGCTGCGGGAGCAGCAAGGCTACTGCACCTGAACTGCAGATTTACCCCCTACAGGAACCAACCCTGGGCAAACTGCAAGATATTTGAAATGGTCGTATATCGGTCTTATTTACTAGTACAGGCCCTTCTGGCGGGGAACCAGAGCTTACTTGTACACAGCTCCGCCACCTGAATTAATTAGGTCTCCACCTGGGAGGCAGGACTGAATGACTCACATTATAGGGGTGGAGTAAGGCAACTCGAATCGTACACCACAGTGCCCCCTTTGGACCCAAGTCCAGAAGACAGCAAAAAAAAAAAATTCCACGTGGCCAGAGGCCCCAGACCAAAAAAAAAAAAAAACAGAGCGAAATGTCTCCAACAAAAGAAAGCAATGCTATTCTGTCCAGCCCGAACCACCTCACCACAACCGAAACACATGAAAACTATGACAATTCTACAGTATGGAAAGTGATAAAGTCCCTTCAAGAAAAACTTAAAACTATGAAGGAATTCAAAGAAGCCACAATTTTACAAGTCAAAACAACAAATAACATCATTAAAGAGCTCCAAGCCAAGGTGACCCAGCTTGAACAGGAAAAGGATAAATCAATGAAAGATCTACAGACAAAAACAAGCAAACTGGAGAAGGAAATGTACAAAACGAACACTACCATTCAAGACATGAAAATAGAAATGGAAACAATAAAGAAAACACAGGCAGCGTTAAAAGAGGAAATGGAGAATCAAAAGAAGAGAACAGGAACTACGGATGTGAGTATGAAAAATAGAATGCAAGAGATGGAAGACAGGATCTCAGGCATGGAAGATTCGATGGAAGAAATCAGTACAACATCCAAAGAAAATGAGAAAGCTAAAAAATCTCTCACCCACAACATCCAAGAAATCAAGGACTCAATGAAAAGACGGAACCTAAGAATTATAGGCATAGAGGAAAGAGAAGACTCCCGACTCCATGGTCCAGGAAATATCTTCAACAAAATCATAAAAGAAAACTTCCCAAACCTAAAGAAAGAGATGCCAGTAAAAATCCAAGAGGCTTACAGAACACCAAACAGATTAGATCTGAAAAGAAACTCCTCTCGCCACATAATAATAGAAACTCCAAATGTAGAGAAAAAAGAAAGGATATTAAAAGCTGTAAGAGAAAAAGGCCAAGTCACATACAATGGCAGACCCATCAGAATCACACCTGACTTCTCCTCAGAAACTTAAAAAGCTAGAGGGGCCTGGACGGATGTCCTACAAGCCCTGAGAGAACATAGGTGCCCAGCCAGACTACTATACCCAGCAAAACTCTCTATTAACATAGAAGGAGAAAACAAGATATTCCATGACAAAATCAAATTCAAACAATATCTCCTCACAAAACCAGCCCTACAGAAGATCCTAAAAGGAAAATTCCAACCCAGAGAAGATAACTACACCCAAGAAAACAGAGGAAATAGAAACCTCCACAGCAACTAAACAAAAGAGAAACACAAGACAGCCAGCCAAACCAAAACAATGGGAAATAACAACCCCTGGTCACTAATGTCCATCAACATCAATGGACTCAACTCGCCAATAAAAAGACACAGACTTACAGACTGGATCCATAAACAAGACCCATCTTTTTGCTGTATACAAGAAACACACCTCACTATTGAAGATAAACACTATCTCTGAGTAAAGGGCTGGGAAAAGGTTTTCCAAGCAAATGGACCCAGGAAACAAGCAGGAGTAGCCACCCTAATATCAAACAAAATAGACTTCCAATTGAAGTTAATAAAAAAAAAAGACAGAGAATGGCATTACATACTCATTAAAGGAAATATCCACCAAGAGGTCATCTCAATATGGAACATCTATGCCCCAAATACAAAGGCACCTACATTTATAAAAGAAACGCTTCTAAAACTTAAATGGCACATTGATCCAAACACTTTAATAGTGGGAGACTTCAACACCCCACTCACAACTATGGACAGATCATCAAGACAGAAGCCAAACAGAGAAATAATGAGTCTAACAAAGATCATGAACCAAATGGACCTAACAGATATCTACAGAACGTTTCACCCAAACACAAAAGAATACACCTTCTTCTCAGCACCTCACGGAACCTTCTCCAAAATCGACCATATAGTTGGACACAAAGATAGCCTCAACAGATACAAGAAAATTGAAATAACCCCTTGTATCTTATCAGACCACCATGGAATAAAGCTGGACTTCAATAGCAAAAGAATCAACAGAAAGTCTACACTCACATGGAAATTGAACAACTCTTTACTAGAGGACCACTGGGTCAGGGAAGAAATAAAGAAGGAAATCAAAGACTTCTTAAAATCCAAAGAAAATGAAGACACAACATACCCAAACCTATGGGACACAATGAAAGCTGTGCTACGAGGAAAGTTCATAGCACTAAGTGCCGTCAAAAAGAAAATTGTGACAGCTCATATTAGCGAATTAACAGCTAAACTGGGTGAATTGGGAAAAAAAGAAGCAAACACTCCCAAGAGGAGCAGGAGGCAGGAGATCATCAAACTTAGGGCTGAAATCAACAACTTAGAAACAAAAAGAACTCTACAAAGAATCAATGAAACCAAGAGTTGGTTCTTCGAGAAAATCAACAAAATAGACAGACCCTTAGCCAAATTAACTAAAAGAGAGAGGGAGAAAACACAAATCAACAAAATCAGAAATGAAAAGGGAGAAATAACAACAGACATTGAGGAAATCCAGAGAATATTTGAATCCTACTTTAAAAATCTATACTCCACCAAATTTGAAAACTTAAGTGAAATGGACAATTTTCTTTATAGATTCCACCTACCGAAGCTAAATCAAGATCAGATAAACAGAGTAAACAGCCCTATAACCCATAAGGAAATAGAAAGAGTCATTAAAACCCTCCCAACCAAAAAAAAAAGCCCAGGGCCAGATGGCTTTAGCACGGAATTCTACTGGATCTTCAAAGAGGAGCTAACACCAATACTCTTCAAACTCTTTCACAAAATAGAATCTGAAAGAACATTGCCAAACTCATTCTACGAGGCCACAATCATGCTGATTCCTAAACCACACAAAGACCCACAAAGAAAGAGAACTTCAGACCAATCTCCCTCATGAACATAGATGCAAAAATACTTAATTAAATACTAGTAAACCGAATTCAAGAACACATCAAAAGTATCATACACCATGATCAAGTAGGCTTCATCCCACGAATGCAGGGATGGTTCAACATATGAAAGTCTATCAACGTCATTCACCATATAAACAAAATGAAAAAAACCGCACATGATAATCTCGCAAGATGCAGAAAAAGCATTTGACAAAATCCAACACCCTTTCATACTAAAAGTTCTGGAGAGAACAGGCATACAAGGGCCATACCTAGAAATAATAAAGGCAATATACAGCAGGCCAGTGGCCAACATCAAAATAAATGGAGAGAAACTTGAAGCATTTCCTCTAAACTCAGGGACAAGACAAGGATGTGCACTTTCACCATATCTCTTCAATATAGTACTTGAAGTTCTTGCTAGAGCAATCAGACAACTAAAGGACATCAAGGGGATAAACATCAGAAATGAAGAAGTCAAATTATCCCTATTTGCAAATGATATGATAGTATACATAAGCAACCCCAAAAATTCCACCAGAGAACTCTTACTGCTGATAAACATCTTCAGCAAAGTGGCTGGATACAAAATTAATTCAAAAAAATCAGAAGCCCTTCTTTATACAACAAACAAATGGGCTAAGGAAGAAATAAGGGAAACAACCCCCTTCACAATAGCCACAAACAACATAAAATACCTGGGGGTAACTCTAACCAAGCAAGTAAAGGACCTGTACAAGAAGAAGTTCAAGCCCTTGAAGAAAGAAATGGAAGAGGCCTTTAGAAGATGGAAATATCTCCCATGCTCATGGATAGGTAGGATCAACATAATAAAAATGGTCATCCTACCAAAAGCAATATATAGATTCAATGCAATTCCTATCAAAATACCAACACAATTTTTTATAGACTTGGAAAGAGCTAGCCTCAATTTCATATGGAACAACAAAAAGCCCAGAATAGCTAAATCATTCCTATACAATAAAAAAACATCTGGAGGTATTACCATCCCAGATTTCAAGCTGTACTACAGAGCAATAGTTGTAAAAACAACATGGTATTGGTATAGAAACAGACCAGTAGATCAATGGAATCGAATTGAAGATCCAGAAATAGACCCACACACTTATGGCCACCTAATTTTTGACAAAGAAGCCAAAACGGCACAATGGAAAAAGGACAGCATCTTCAACAAATGGTGCTGGTCCAACTGGATGTCCATTTGTAAAAGAATGAAAATAGACCCATACTTATCACCTTGTACAAAAGTTAAGTCCAAGTGGATCAAAGACCTTAACATAAGGCTGGTCACACTAAATCTACTAGAAGATAAAGTGGGAGAAACCCTCAAACTAATTGGCACAGGCGACAACTTCCTGAACAGAACACCAACAGCTCAGGACTTGAGATCAACAATCAATAAATGGGACCTCATGAAACTGAAAAGCTTCTGTAAGGCAAAGGACACTGTCATTCGAACAAAACGGCAGCCTACAGACTGGGAGAAAATCTTCACCAACCCCACATCTGACAGAGGGCCACTATCCAAAATCTACAAAGAACTCAAGAAATTAAATGCCAAGAAACCAAATAATCCAATCAAAAAATGGGGGACAGAGCTAAATAGAGAATTCACAAAGGAGGAATCCCTAATGGCTGAGAGACACTTGAAGAAATGCTCAACATCCTTAATCATCAGAGAAATGCAACTCAAGACGACTCTGAGATTCCATCTCACACCTGTCAGAATGGCTAAGATCAAAAACTCAAATGACAGCATATGCTGGCGAGGGTGTGGAGTAGGGGTACCCAACTCCATTGCTGGTGAGAATGCAGGCTTGTGCAACCACTATGGAGGTCAGTCTGGCGATATCTTAAAAAACTTGGAAGAGCTCTGCCTCAGGACCCAGCCATACCACTTCTGGGTATACACCCCAATGCCTCTTCACGGAATCATAAGGAAGTTTCCTCATCTATGTTTATAGCAGCCTTATTTGTAATAGCTAGAAACTGGAAACAACCCAGATGTCCCTAAACCAAAGAATGGGTTAAAAAACTGTGGTACATCTAAACAATGGAATATTATTCAGCTGTAACCGAACTTTTAAATTATTATTTAACACTTATTTATTTATTACTAAATTCACTTAGAACAAACACCAACAATTTCTTAACTATTAATCCTATAAATTCCTACAACCCCTTTAACCTATCCACTAAACCTATTGATAATTATAACAACCACTTTCATAACCTTTTAGAATGATACAGTCTCTGGGGCAGGTCCTCAGTCGTCAGGAACACAGTATTTGTTGTAGATTCTTTAACACACTTAGCAGTCCTTTTTCTGGATCTCTCAGATGCAGGTTCGTCAGGGTAAGTTGGTTATTACAGTCTCACCTTAAATAAGGCTTTATGCTTTCTTCTCTGTGGGAGACCCCAGCTGTCTGCAGGCCAACTTACTTCTTTTGAATCAGGAACTCAGCTGCTCTGCCTCAGTCCTTAAAGCCAGGCACAGTTTCCCCTAGGCCACTGATCGCACAGATCAAACCCCTCCAGGCAAAAGCTGAGCCACAGGGTCCAGTCCTTGGCCTTTTGGTGTCTTGCTCAGGCTTTCTTTGCTCACCGGCTTCTTTCTGCTTCAGGGAGAGAGCTGGCCATCAATGGCCAGCCCTTTTTTCAACAGGACTCTTGGAGCTCTATAGCATCAGGGGCCTCTTCCCTTTCTGGGCTCCATGTACTGTCCTTAAATAGGAGGAACTCTGTTTCAGCTTAATTTGGGCTCCACCCACTTAGCAGCTGAAAACAATGTCAGGCCAGATAGTTTGTTTCTTCAAGTTTATTGAGTTTGAGTCTTTCCTGTTTTCCTGACTTCAAACTTTTTTTTCAGTCTATTGAGTCTTTCCTGGTTTTCCTGACTTCAACCTTGTTTTTCAGTCTATTAAGTCTTTCCTGTTTTTCCTGACTTCATGCTGATAATGCTCTTCAGGCCCTGAATTAAGAGACACTATCAGAAACTCCTATATATTTTCTAAATCTAATTTATCTAACCCCTACATTCAGCTATCAGGAAGAATGAAATTATGCAATTTGCAGCCAAATGGATGGAACTAGAAAAGCTCATCCTGAGTGAACTAACCCAGTGTCAGAAGGACACATATGGCATCTATTCACTTATAGTAGGATTTTAGCTATATAGTAGAAGGTACCAATACTACAACTAACACACCAAAAGGAACTTGGGCATAGACTTTTTATTTTTAATTTTTATTATTTTTTATATTTTTTTTCTATTTTTTTCTATTTTTTAGTCTTTTTTATCTATTTTTCTGCTTATTGGTTTGTTTGTTTAGTAGTTCTCTCTCCTGGGCAATGAGACACTTTTCACTGAGGGTACTTCTTCGTAGATCCCCAATGAATGAAGAGGCTCTTGGCCCTCATACGACCTCTCAACTGAGATCAGGGACGGTTATATAAGGATACCCCACCCCAGAGAAATGGGATGGAAGTGTTAGGAGGTAAAGAAAAAAAAATGAAATGTGATGTTTCGGCCTTTTACTACTAATTGTCATAAACTGTTTAGGATAATTAAGAAATGCAAACTACTGGTTATGCAAGCCGGTCATTCGGTTAGGTACTATGACAGCCTATTATAGTTACTTGCTAAGCTAATCAGAAATAAACCTGCTAAGAGACAAGCAACATCTGCTTACCCTAATATAAGAGATAGATCAGGCCTCTTCAAAAACCTCAAGAGATCTGCAGAATATGGCATTCAAAGATGTTTTCGTAACTTTAGATTTTTTTTATATCAAGACATATCAACTCCTGACAGCACCCCCTAATCTCCTCCAAGTAGAAGATGAGCATCGAAGAATCTCCAGTGGGAGATGATTGAATTAGTTGGAAGCCTATCTCTTGGTAGGAAAAGCCCCTTGCTCCAACTATAGACAGAATGCTGTCCAAAAAGGACAAAACCTGGAAGCAGGTAAGTCGACAGCCTAGCTCTGCCAAGACAGGGTAGGTAAGTTCTTCATAACCCCTGCTCTACAATCAATGTCTGTCAGAGAAATGGGGCCAAATGACTGAAGATTGATGCTGTAATGTGTGGAGAGAAAATGGGAACTGTCAAGGCAGCCACAGGTATGTCATTTCTTAGTTTGGGAAGCTGCAGGCCCTGTACTTCCTATAAAATCAGATATATTTATCCCTCTCAGGTCTCTGAGGTAGGTGGTTGAAGAACAGATAGCTGGAGTCTCATAATTAAATTTTGAGTTGTTTAGGAGTCAAGAGAGTGTTATATATCTAAGAAGATACTTTTAAAATTGTGTTGCAAGTTAGTATGAATGTTGAGTCAGATACAGAACTTTAAACTCATGGAGATGGTTAGATAGTAGAATGTTAAAGTCAGGTACCAAATACATATGGACTGGTCATTGGGAATGTACGTTAAGCCATATAACCCTCATAACTGTGGCCTACTTACCTCTGTTGTACTGTATTGTATTTGTTATTATAAGAGAAAGAGCCATTTGTTGGACTGAAAGGGGAAACTGTAGGGGGAAATAAGATATACCTTAAACTTAAAAGAAAAAAAAAGGGAAGAGGATGGGGGGTTGAGGGTGGGAGGGTGGGACTGGAGGGGGAATAGGGAGGGGACTGCGATTGAGATGTAACTTGAAGAAATAAAAAATAAAGGAAAAAAATAAATGAGTTAATAATCCAAAAAAAAAGTTGGAAATCTCTCAACTTCGTGCTCCTGTAATATTAAACACTTAATTAAGTTAAATACTTATTTACTTCAAGAGGAAGAACAAGGGCAGAGGCACAATCTGAACACAGCAAAAACAGGCTCCAACTATTTAAACAATGCCATGTCCAGTGTCTGGGACTCACTCACTATCTTCTTCAAAAGGCTTGGATCATGTCTCCAACTCACCCTATGCAGCACACACAACATATCTTTAAGCTCAGGTAGGCTCTACTGCACTTCTGCTGCTGTTTTGGGTACTGGCATCCATGGTACTGGCATCTACACAATGCTAGGAACTTCTGCTGCAACTGGGCTGCACTTCAACCAATAGCCTGTCCTGGGCTCTCTTTGTGGTGCCCAGCCTCAACTTCTCTGCATTGCTCCTTCAATCCTGAGCCTTCCACTGCCACCACGGCTGCACCTTTGCCAATGGCCTCTCCTGGCCTCTCACAGTGCCAAGCCTCAGCTGGAATTCCATGACCCCTTCATGCCTTCAAATCCAGTGCCACTTACTGACTCTTACACTACCAAGTTGAGCTGCTGGCATGAGGGACAACGTTGGCTGCTTCTGGAACACAGCTTCTCTGTGCTCTCAGGAAACACTTCCTAGAAGATTTCATCTCCACCATGCCAGTCTCCCTAATCACAGCTAATCCTTCAGCTTCAGTTGGCAGCAAAGCAAAGGGTTCACTTTAGTAGTTCTGGAATCTTGTTATCACAGCTGATTCCTCAGCCCCAGCTAACCAGAAGCACAAAACCTTAGATCAAAATAACAAAGGATACCAACAGAGTCTCTAAAATTCCCTCTAAAACTTCACAAGCCAGGCCTCCATCTTCTGCATTGCCCTTGACGTTTTTTATCTTCGAAGTTCTTACAGTAAAGCTCATTGAACACTCAACACTCAATGGCTTTTCTAGCCCCAAATTCTAGAGTCCTTCCACAATCCTCCAAAAACATGGTCAGATCTGTCAAAGCGATACTCTACCTACTCATTGTACCAACTTCTGTCTTAGTTAGGTTACTATTACTGTGATG
>CAJQZJ010033087.1:4229090-4244641 GCA_907164525.1 Lophiomys imhausi | reverse complement strand
CTGTCTTAGTTAGGTTACTATTACTGTGATGAAGCACCGTGACTAACAAAACTTAGGGAGGAAAGTTTTTACTCTGCTTACACTTACACAGGACTGTTCATCACCCAAGGGAGTCAGGACAGGAACTCAAACTGGGCAAGAAGCTGGAGTTGATTCTGAGGCCACAGAGTGATGCTGCTTGCTGACTTGTTCCTTGTGACTTGCTAAGCCTGCATTTTTATATGAATCAAGAAGCAACATCCCAGAGATGGCACTACCCACAATGGGTTTTGCCCTTACCCATTAATCCTTAATTTTAAAAAATGCGCTACAGGCTTGCCTACAGCGCATTTTATGTCCCCGATCTTATGGGGACATTTTCTTAATTGAGGTTCCCTGCTCTCGGATAACGTTAGCTTGAGTCAAGGTGACCTTAACACGATCCGTCACACCATCTCTGAAAGGTCTCACTCTATTCTGCACTTCTATGATGGCCTGCCCTCTTCTGCCTTGCTCTTAGGAGGGCACCTGTGATTCCATTGAGTTTCCCTGAATACCCCAACACACTATTCCTGTCCAGGATGGTTTTTGTAATCACAACTGCAAGACCCTTTCTGCTGGATATGGTGACATTTACAGAGCTCAAAGACTAGGACTTGGGCTCTTGGGGGACACCATTCAGCCTACCGCATGGCTATTAGGCAATTAATCCAGTGTAGACACCTAGTTTTATTCTCTAAAGAGAGAGTATGTTTGGACTTGAAGATATTTGCTTAGAAAAAGCACAAGTCCAAGGCCAGTCTAGGCCACGGAGTGAATTCTGCACTAGCCTAGACTCTGGAATGAGAGCCTGCCTAAAAAATAATGTAATTCTTTACATTTGTCTACTACTAGTTCATAGATTTTACAAATAAATATGCTGGCTTTGTGTAAAAATGAGGGTAATTATAACTGTGACAAGCTTTAGAGTGCATTTTAGTTTACTACTAAACAATGCCCACAGAAGGAAATTTGAGTTCAAAGTAGCAACTAAAAACCTTCACTGGCAACAAAACGACAGAGACCAATGACGGGTAGCAACTACAGCAGTCAGTTTTTCTGTCACCAAAAATACTGCTCTTTAAAACAAACAAATTGTTGAAAATCAAATAACTGAGTAAGTATCTGAAGTGCCTATAACTCATGCCTATAATCTCAGCACTCGGGAGGCTGAGGCAGGAGAATCCCTGAGAGCACAAGGATAACCTGGGCTACAGAGTAAGGTCCAGTTAGCCAGGGCTAGAGAGTGAGACCCTCATCTGCAAAAACAGAGGAACTGTCTCTATGAAACTAAGAGACAGCTGGATGGAAGTCTCCCATGATGAATAGTACCGCTCATACATCAGGCTCATAGACAAGGAAGTAGCAGGCATGCTTCAAAAAGCCTGAACTAGCTTTTCAGTAAAACTAAAAATAATTATTCATAGATAAAAGTCTCAACATGGTCTGAAAACAAGTAATTTTTTGTGTTCACATTTTGGTGCTGAATTTAAAATTGTTTTTATAATTTCAGGATCAAAGCCCTGCTGGTAGCAAACAGTCTGTCATTGGCAGGAGCCCTCTTGATGGCGTGCTCCAAATTCGGACCCTCACACATCCTCATCATTGCTGGAAGAAGCATATCAGGACTGTACTGTGGTGAGTGGCACACATACACGTCGCTGTCTAAAAGTTAGTCTAGGCAGAGATTTGTGGGGCTTAGCATGGCACCACAGGAGGAAGGAATCGGGGCACAGGAGAGTGAATTGGGACGCTATCCATATCTGCCTACTCCAATAACAGCACTTTTAGTTGTTTGATATCGGACAAATTATTTAACTGATTCTCTTTCCTCATTCATGAAGTGAAGATGACAAAAAACACCTGTCTCTAGTGGAATTGGGAGAATATATGTAAACAGCATAGCATCTGGCAGATATGAACTGTAGATAAACACTAGTGGTTGCTACTACCCCTGGGATGCCACCGACAGCTGGAGACTGGTCTCTTCAGACCCTAATTCTGCACTTACAGCCTATGCTATGGTGTGTCTGTCTCTCATTGGTAAGTTTCGACCTCCTAGACGCATCTCTTAAACCATACTATCTAACCCTGTTTGATCACGGACATGGCTGTCTGGAGCAGTAAGCCTGTGGTGTCCCCAGAGAGAGGGAATTGAACAGAGAAAGCTAGAGGAGTCCATCCTCCGTTGAACTTCATGTCTGAAAAGCATCACTAGCTTTTGGAGACAAGGTTTCAAACCTCCAGAGGCAGGAGTCTGAACAGATATAGGAAAATTCAACTGCAAACAAATGGACGGATAGTGGACTCCTCAGTGTCAATGAACCCCTCATTCTGATGGCTCTGGGCTGCCATTTTAACCTGTTTTCACAAACTGAACTTGACTTCAAGGCACAGATATCCATAAGGGCTAGGGAAGAAATGGTGAGAGTCGAAGTGTATCTATGATTACTTCTCATCCCTTTACCTGCAGAAAACATTATAATTCCATGTGTCTTCAATCATCAGTTGAAACAAAAGTGTGACTTAGTTAAATATCTCTTCTCGTTATTTTCAATGTTAATACAGATAGCTAAAAGGAAAATCAGGTCAATGTGGAACACACCATGGACTCAGAGGGAATCAATTCTGAATCATCTCTACCTTGGACAGATTAGTTAAAACTCAGCCTCAGTCTCCCCTATAAAACATGAGTAATAGAACTATGAAATAGGATGAAATGCCCCCCTACACACACTTTTTAACACAATGTGGAAAACAGTATTGGCTTTTTCACAATTGAAAATAAATTCTGTAAACATGCTATGCAGGAACACAGAGCAAGCACTGCTAAGTGACTTGTACTCTCCATGGTCATTTAAAGATATGTCTCACTCATTCTGGGTATTCAAGTTTGCTAAACATTACAAGAAATAGAATTTAAACTGAAACTCCTGTGACCTCAGACCTAGGAGCTTGTCTGTGAAGCTCATTCTGTCCTTGAAATATAGGCGTTTGCTAATAGAGAAAGGGCAACTAGCTTTTTCTTAGTCAAGCTCCATAGGCCACAGGTCAGAATCACATGTAAAATTCTACAGAAGTGCAAATGCCATGTCAAACATGTGAATGCACTTTTGAGGCATTTAAAACAATTTGGAGTGTTAAATTACATATTGAAAATAGTTGACAAAAGTTCTTTTTGCCAAAAGACCATCTATTTTCACTTAGAAGGTGGGCATTCTCAAATAGGAAGCCCATATTAAATCTTATTTTAAAATTTTTAAGAAAACACCAAACTCTGAACTCAGCAAATACCTGCATATGCCGCTATTTGCAACGTACCTAATTACCTGTATGTTTAAGAAAGCTACAGGAGGGTTGGAGAGGGGGCTTTGGTTAACAGCACTGGCTGCTCTTCCAGAGGACCTAGGTTCAAATCCCAATAGCCACAGGGCAGCTCACAACCTGAGTTAATTTTTTAAAAAGAAAGCTACAGAAAAAGCCAGAGAGTTGGCACAGCAAGTAAAAGCACTTGGTATATGACAACTGAGTTCAGTTGCTGGGTCCCACATGAAAAGAGATAACAGACCTTCTCTTCTGACTTTCACATGGACAGATGGACAAACACCAAACACACACACTAAATAAATAAATATATGTGAGGAAAAAAAGAAAGATACAGAAAGTATAATGGCTCAGTACTTTTCAAAAATCTTTGTGTTTAAGTCTCTTTTTTTTTTTTCCAAATAAAATTTGTAATTGTTTTTGGTAAGATGGCCATTTTTCACATGTTAATCCTACAGATCCATGAGCATGGGGGATCTTTCCATCTTCTGGTGTGTTCTTCAATTTCTTCAAATACTTGAAGTTTTTGTCATACAAGTCTTTCACTTGCTTGGTCAGAGTTACCCCAAGATATTTATATTATTTGAGGCTATTGTGAAAGGTGTTGTTTCCCTAATTTCTTTCTCGGTCCACTTGTCATCTGTATACAAATAGGGTACTGATTTTTTTGAGTTAATATTTTTTGAGTATTCAGCCACTTCATTGAAGGTGTTTATCAGCTTTAGGAGTTCCCTGGTAGATTTTTGGGGTCACTTATGTATACTATCATTTCATCTGCAAGATGAAAACCTGTGTCCATGTTTCAGGACAAAGGCTCCTCCAAGACACGTAGGGTGTAACTTTCAGTAAGGATACCAATCATAATTAAACTCCATAAGTGTTGCTGGAATGCCTGAAGCTGCATTTTATAATTTATGTGTTTGTGTCTCACACAGGGCTAATTTCAGGACTGGTTCCAATGTACATCAGTGAAATTGCTCCAATCACACTCAGGGGTGCCCTGGGCACACTTCACCAACTGGCTATTGTCACAGGCATTCTTATTAGTCAGGTAAAACCTCCCCATCCCTTATCTTAGCCACCTTCTACTTCATCTCCCCTTTCCTGCTTCACTTCTCGAAGCAGCCTGCCATCCACCATGGCTGGGGAGGGAGTGGGAGTGCTGTGTCTAACAGTAGCAAACAAGGCAGTGTACAAAGCAGGCCTTTTAGCTCTAAGGTGAATTATTACTACTCTTTACATCCTAATTGGAGTTGTTGATGGGATTGGAAATACACGTAAAAGTCCAATGCTATCCTAGAATTCACATTTGAATTTCAAGAAATAGCCAACTCCAGATTTTTGCTTCCTTTTTTCTTTGCTTTGAGTGATTTATCTGGAAATTTAAATTCAAACAATTATTACAAAAACCTTTCTTCAGCTGGCTCTCTCTTTCCCTTCTACACTCTGGCCACAAAAGGATCTTTGGAATCCCTCAATTAAGATATCTAAAAGGAAGTCTGTAGATCACTGCAATGGGTATCATAAACCTCGTTCTCATTATGTAATTGTTGTCATAAAGCTTGTTGTCATTATGTAATTGTTCTATCTATGATGTATTTAAGTCCTGCATAACCTAAGAAGGGAATTTTACAGCAAAGGCTGAAGTAAGCACCTCCCCACCCCCTGCATATGTATTTATGATGTACTTTCACAATATGACTGTCTATAGAGTTCAGAAGCTGATGTCGGGGTCTCCTCTGTCATTCTCCACCTTGTTTTTAAGAATCTCTGTCTGAATCTAAGCTTGCCTTTTCAGGTAGGCTAAATGGCTGGTGAGCTCCAGGGATCTGCTTGTCCATGTTTCTTGCAGAGCTCTATTCTGTCTGGTTCTCGAGACCCCAAAGACCATGCAAGAGCCAACTCTAATGTAAAAGAATGAGGGTTGTTCATTCAAGCTCAAGCAGGGACCCCCCCCAACTCTCACTGGCACAACAGTTCAAGTTGAGAGCCATGAACTCAGAAAATATAGGGTTATAATAGGGGCTTAAACTAAGAAATGGGTTTCTAGCACAAGATTGTATGACATTTGGACAGACAAACCTATCTACCCCTAGTTGGCTCACTGTTATTGCCAGATCATTATTGGTCAGGTTGACGAGCAGAAAGTTTGTCTAGATTTTTTGAGTGCTTTCTCAGAGTGAGCTGGCAAGTTATGGCTAGGGAACGCCACAGGAATGCAAGGTTGGTTATATTTTGTTATCTTTCCTAGAACTGGAGGTCAGCTCTGAGTTAGGCCTAATACAAAATAGAATCTCGTCTCAAGACAGAGTCTGCCAGGCTCCACAGCTGGTGTAACAGACACACATCGCCACACCTGGCAGCAATTCTAACAGTATAATTCCATCTGGTGGAATTATAGCAAGAGCATCATGTGTTTTCCTTTCGATATCAAATGTTGATCTCCAGAATAAACATACAATTGGAGTGAATGAAGACAATCGTATATGAATTCTTCACTAACAAATTGTTCTTGACTCCTATTGACAGCCTCCCATTTGTGCCAATATGTACTTACAGGCAAGGATCACTACTAAAAAGCCAAAGCATTTTCTCATGAACTGCTGAAGAAGGGAATCCCAAAGCAGCTCTTATGCTCCTTCCTTGTCCTTTCAGATTGCTGGCCTCAGCTTTATTCTGGGCAATCAGGACCACTGGCACATTCTACTTGGGCTATCTGCTGTACCAGCTCTCCTACAGTGCCTGATGCTACTCTTCTGTCCAGAAAGCCCCAGTTACCTTTATATAAAGTTGGAAGAGGAAGTCAAAGCGAAGAAAAGTAAGTCTATAGTAGGAAATTGCCTGTTTCTGTTATTTTAGAATTATCAGCTAATACATAATAGTATGTGTGAATGGGTGCTCATAGAGTTAACATGAGGACCTTGTAATTGCTCAGAAGAACACAAAGAACTTAGATATGGCTATTGTGTTGTGTTTCACTTAGAAGTGACTGGTGCACTGTGTATACCAGGGGCTCACATGTAGCCTACTGCACTTAACCAGAGGCTTCCAAACGTCCCTTCACACAATTGTGCCTTTGTGATGGGAGAGGCCTAGTTCTCTCTCTCTCTCTCTCTCTCTCTCTCTCTCTCTCTCTCCTCAGATGAAGTCAGATATTTTGCTTTTCTTTCTCTAATCAAAAAGCAGAATTTAATTTAACAAAAATAATTGCCAGTATTGCGAGTACAGTACTTATGCTGTTAGGTCAAAGGAAGGGGCATGCAGAACTGTAGCGGCTTTGTGACTGGAATAAAAACACTTACTTTTGTTTGATCTGGGTTGTTTCAACCTCACTGTTTTGGAGGATAGGCTTGAAGAGACTAAGAGGAACTGAGGATGTCACCAAAGACATTAATGCGATGAAAAGAGAAAAGGAGGAGGCGTCGACTGAGCAGAAGGTGTCTGTGATTCAGCTCTTCACAAATCCGAGTTACCGGCAGCCCATCACTGTAGCACTAATGCTGCACCTGGCTCAGCAGTTTTCCGGAATCAATGGGGTAAGTTTAAGAACTCCTAAATAAAACAAGCAAAAGGGAGCTGAGACAGAGAGAAAGAGGCTTAGGCTTAGCTCATTTAAAGACATTTGTAAACACCAACATCAAGTATTATTATAATAATGTTTGATAATAATTGACTTCCCTTGCTCTGTTTCAATGGCTCTCTAAAATTAGCTAATGTTTTTAAGATGTCAGCAACTGGACTTGAGGTCTATTAAGAAGGAGGCAGTGGTGCTGGGAGATGGATCAGCTGCTATATTGCTTGCCACTGCAAACATGAGGATCTGAATTCAGAATCCTAGCAGCCACATGCAAAGCAGGGTGTAGCTAGCTGCTCCTATATATAAAACCCCAGAGCTTAGGGTGGGAGATGTGCTGATCCCTGGGATCATTAGCATGACAGCCTAGCCAATCAGTGAGCTTCAGATTTTGAAAGACCTTGTCTCAAAAAATAAACTGGAGAACTCCTGAAGAAGACACCCAACATTGACCTTAGTTCCATACACACATTTATGCACACTCAAATCCATACCTGCACAAACACAAACATGTTTACATGCATATACCATGCATGAGGGAGAGGGAAAATGAAACGCAAAAGCTGTAATGAATGCAAGGTGAGGAAAGGACACTAGTTAAGTCACTTCCGACCTTCAACCTAAATTAGAAGGTTCTTAGAATATGAAATCTCAGATTTCTAGAAATTTACACAAAAAGGAGCACATTGTTCCATTTGGAGAGTATACTTCAGATAGATATATAGATGGTTACATAGATAGATGAAAGATAGAAGATTAGATGGATGGATAGATAGATAGATGATAAATAGATAGATAGACAGATTAGATGGATAGATAGATAGATGATAGATGGATGAAAGATAGATAGATTAAATGGATGGATTGATGGATAGAAAGATAGATAGATAGATGGGTGGATGGATGGATGGATGGATGGATGGATGGATGGATAGATTGATTGATAGATTGATAGATAGACAGATGCAATAGCAACCAGAACTGCTATATACACTAGTGAGAATATGAAATTTATAACTGTTAGGCGGCATCTATGTCAAGCCTGAGTTTATAACAGACATTATGACCCAGTGATTCTAATCCTGGGTGTAAAAACTCATATAATCCACCAAAACAACTGATAAGAGTATATGTCTGCCAGGATTGGTGGTACATACCCTTAATACCAGCACTTGGGAGGCAGAAACAGGTGGATATCTATGAGTTCAACACTAGTCTGATCTACATAGTGAGTTCCAAAATAGCCAGGGCTACATAGAGAGAGACCTTGTCTCAAAAAAAACCCCCAAGCAAATAAAAAAATATACCCCCAGCAGGATATTTCTAAATACCCTAAAAGAGAAGATGTCTGAATAGCCATCATGAGAATATGGGTTACTAAAATGTAGTGTACAGGTATCTCAGAATACTACACAGTACGGACAATGACCAGTGTCCAAATGCACAAGACAACAAGGATTCTCATGGAGACAATGTTTAGCAAAACAAGCCAGAACAAGAGATATTGTATGATACACTTCCATTTACATCAACTACGGGACTTGGCAAAATTCATTCATCATGTCAGGTGTTAGGAGAGTGATTCTCTTAGGAAATGGACAAGGGGTTCATCAGAGTTGGAAATGGGTTACTTCTTGCCTTTTTGTTTTTTTTTATTTGTTTGTTTTGTTTTTTCGAGACAGGGTTTCTCTGTGTAACAGCCCTGGCTGTCCTGGACTTGCTTTGTAGACCAGGCTAGCCTCGAACTCACAGACATCTGCCTGCCTCTGCCTCCCAAGTGCTGGGATTAAAGGTGTACGCCACCACACCCGGAGCATTACCTCTTAACTTGAGTTCTCTTTACAAGGGTGTAATCAGTTTTTAACATAAACGATAAAGGAAATAAAGGAATGGAGTTTTCAGCATAAGCCAAGAACTTTTAAGCAACCAGGAGCCTTAAACACTGATGGAAGACTTGTCTGAGGAGAGGGTGGGACAAACCTTAGGAGATTCCAGGGAGTATGGTTTCATGAACACTAAAAGTAAGCAGCCATATGTCCTGCTTTCCAGAACTTCAGTGGGACATTCCCTGCCTAAGGCTGCCCGGTTCTTGTTTTGCAGATATTTTACTATTCAACCAGCATTTTCCAGACAGCTGGTATCAGCCAACCTGTGTATGCGACCATTGGCGTTGGTGTCATTAACATGATCTTCACTGCTGTCTCAGTAAGTCACTAGCTGAGCACTCTGTTCCTTCCTTCGCCCAGCAGTGGAGGAGGGAAGGCGATTTATCATTCCAGAGGGATCAGCAATTTTGTCCACGTGCACTGTGTGTGCACAGATAAGTGGATAGTGGGAAAGTCCTGTGCACACAGCAGCCACTGCTCTAAGGAGGGGTGGTGAGTCACTGGCTCTCCCATTGTGGACGGTCTCAGGTACTCATCTGGTGAATTAATAACTCACTGGCAAGACTTTCTCTCTGTATGAGACTCTGGTCCTTCTTCTCTAGACTCACCTCAGGGCCTGCTGACAGCCTGCCATTGTAACAGCATTGGGCACATTCCCTAACCTCTTCCTGCCTGATGGAGATGTCTCATCTTGGCATCTTGGGGAAAACACTCAAAAAGCTAATAGATAACTAAACCTATACACAGAATTAAACAAACTTGGCAAATTCCTATGATGTTAGATCACCTGGCAGAACTTCCAGGGAGTTCTCAAGCTCCTAGGGACACATACAAATATGTGGAATGTGTAAAGACAGGGTATAAACTATATAAATAGTAAATTTCATTGTTTTCCCAATTCCAACAAAAGAAAGAATTTATTTACTTTCTTAAAGCCAAGGACTAGTTTGATATTTTGACATAATAAGAACATGTACAAAGATTTCTCAACTAATGAAATTCACTCAAAATGAGACCCATTATTTTTTTTAATAATTTATTTTTTATTTCTTCAAGTTACATCTCAATCACAATCCCCTCCCTACTCCCCCCTCCAGTCCCACCCTTCCACCCTCCTCCCCCTCAACCCCCCCATCCTCTTCCCTTCTTTTTTTTTTTTTTTAGTTTAAGGTATTTTTTTTATCTTTGAATACAATGTGTTCAAAATGCTTTTGCATTTTCATGTTGGTCATAATACTATTCTCAGCTAATTTTGGCCACTTATTTTTCTTTATATTCTCTGTACATGGACTTTAACTGTTACCTCAGCCTGGCTCCTCAGATCTCACTAAACAGTGCTAGATCTCAGAGAGAAAAAAAAAAAAAACCACAAACAAAACAGAAATGTTGTGGATCTACAACTCCACTTTAGTGGCGGCACTTGTCCAAGCCAAAGCTGCGTCAATCAATAAAGGCCATAGTTCAATTATTCAATCAATAATTGCTGGAACACAATCCAGGGGACTCTTTATCCTTTTTGCCTCCTGGAAATGGCATTTTATTTTATTTACAAAATGGACATTATTAAAACAAATTGCTTATAATAGCATTTGCTATAGAAAGCATCAAGTTGTTAAGATTGGGTAACCCAAACTCTGGAAACAAACAAAAAATTGTGTAGAATTTTATTTCTTCCCTCTCTGCCCAGCCTCATTTGAATGAGTTTAACCTGATAGTTACCATACATTGTAATTATGCACCTCAATTGTTTTAATATGGAACTTTTTGAGCTCTTTTACAAAACTCTTAAAGTACATGACTGATACACACACAAAATCAGTTCTAATCACTTCATCCGCACTCCACAATTACAGAAAGCATCGAAGCTTTTTTTTTATTTAGGCTTTGAATGCAGTGCTGCTGTACACTTGTGGTCCAGCATTCCGGAGGCAGAGACAGGTGGATCTCAAGTGCAAGCACAGCTGAGGCTCCACAGCAAGACCCTGTAGCAGACCAAACCATATCAAAACACAAAGGAGATGACTTTTGTGTTTCTGAACTTGAAAACAACGCTCATGGTGACTTGTGCAGAAAGAATCAGCACTCATGATTTTTGCTTCACTAACCTGGGAGCAACATAAATTATCTAGTTCATTTTTTTTCTGAGTGCTTGAGAAGCTGAGGTGTTCCCAGTTACAGAATGACACCCAGGGTCTATGTTTTCATCAAGAGTGGGTTGATGGTAGGGTGCTTATGATCTCAAGAAAAGAACAAAACAGGATGAAAGATGGGGGGACATGACACCTGAGAGGCAAGATGGCTCTTGGGAAAGGAGTGGCTGCCCAGCTCCAGCAAGGCACCAGGGCCCGAGGGACACACAGGCTGGGGCAGAGATGAGGGCTGTCCTCCAGCAGATGTCCCAGTGTTTGGCCATGCTTCTCTGCTGGTAATGTGCATTTGAGTGTTACTTAGCTTCCAGGAGAGAATGCAACCCAAATTTCAAAACACACATCTTTAGCATTTACTATCTAGTTAATATTTCTCATGGACAGAGAGAACAGGTGTAAAATACCTTTGTTCCTACAGATATATCCCTGTTTTCTCATACCTTGATAATACTACTACGTTGGCACTATGTATCATCCCACCAGCTTTGAAAGACTCAAAGATGTATAAGAGGTCAAACAGGGGGAGCACGGGGAGTCCTGTGGAAAAACTGGGAGATCAAACGGGTCAAGGACACCACGAGAACACAGACCACAAAATCAACTAACTGAGACTCATGGGGACTCACAGAGATCAGGGAGCCAGTGGGGGTGTGATATAGGATCTCTGCATATATGCTATGGCTCAGTAGCTTGGTGTTTTTGTGGGATTACTAACAGTTGGGGGTGGGGGATGTCCCTGACACTCTTGCCTACTTGAGGAATCCTTTTCTTTCAACTGGGTTGCCTTGATGTGATAGTATGTGCCTGGTCATACTGCAGCTTGTTACACTGTGTTTGGTTGATGTCCCTCGGAGGATTGCTCTTTTCTGAGGGGAGTTGGAAGAGGGATGAATCTGGGGGAAAGGGAAAGTAGGTGAGGAGAGTCTAGGGGAGGGGAGAGAGGGGAAACTGCCGTCACCAATGTAATACATAAGAGAAGAATTCAGAGAGATTGCTCAGTGGCTAAAAGCACTGGCTGCCCTTCCAGAGGACCTGGGTTCAATTCCCAGCACCCAT
The DNA here is from genome assembly GCA_907164525.1 of Lophiomys imhausi. Classification (NCBI taxonomy): domain Eukaryota; kingdom Metazoa; phylum Chordata; class Mammalia; order Rodentia; family Muridae; genus Lophiomys; species Lophiomys imhausi. The sequence continues at coordinate 4,232,636 of CAJQZJ010033087.1, read as the reverse complement.
GTGGCCGCTCACAGCCTTCTTTAACTCCAGTTCCAGGGGATCTGACGCCCTCTTCTTACGCCTTCGAGCACTGCAGGAATGTGGTGCCCATGTCCATGTACATAAAGCACCACACCCATAAAATAATAATTTTAAAGAAATATATTGGCTTGCCCTTTCCAGAGTGCTCTGAAACTGACATGAGCATGTGTCTGAGACGGAAAGGGCTTTCCCCGCAGGTGAAGACAAATGCCGCACAGACACGGAGCTCAGCATGATGTGGCTGTTGGTTTTCTGTTGACTTACTTAGACTGATGAGCATAGCCAGTTTACTTATTGAGATGGGAAATTGTGGTGTGTGTGTGTGTCCAGTGTTGACAAGATCTCATGGGTCGGAGTCTACTCAGCAAATGTTGATCTAGGTTAATAGTAAATCTTACCCACTGATGCAATAGTTCATAATTCAAAAAATCGATGACAGGTCCCCTCAGGATGGACCAACACTCTGATGTCTTGCTGTGCTGTCTTCTCTTTTCAAATACACAGTTCGCTCCCACAACAGGTACATATAAACACACCGGGAAAATACAGAGCTCTCACTGTTTTGGTACAGTGACAAAATTGTGTATGTCACCAGGTAAGTGGTCATAATCTGACTTTGCTAAGCACTGGGGAGTTGGATAAGAACGGCTGACGCCGGAAGAGCTGCACTGTCTCAGATGTCTGCGCCATACGGACTCTTGTAATGATTAAAACACTCCACTCCAGAGGAGTGGGATGGAAGGAATGGGGGTAGAAGGTGGGAGGGCAAGACTGGGAGGGGTGGAAAGAGGGCACTGTGATGGAGATGTAACTTGAAGTAATAAATAAACATTAAAAAACAACAACAACAGAAAAAACTCAGCCAGTGAAGGATGAGGCTCACCTTTTTGTTTTTAGCACAACAGGGCCTTATGCACGTGAAGCAATGATGTGAGCTACCACTTCAGCCCTGATAAATGTAGATCTTGCATAATTTCATTGTGGAGATAATCTTAGGAGGTGCCAGGATCTATAGCCTCTCACTACTGTATTCAAAGGGAGGACCCCAGAGTGTTGGGGGACGCTTTAATCCATCTCAAGACCTAACTTCTCAAATCAATGTGGTCACATCAAGTCACTGTCTAATTTCCACCCTCTACAGAGACTAGCACCACCATCGCATACAAGTGTCCCTGTTCACCTTGGCTGCACATCTGGAAAGCGGAGTCACAGCACTGCCGTGCCCCACTACATACATTAAAACAAGCTCCCTAGTGGGAAAGTGTGTGATTATAATGACATTATTGCTTAGCTCAGAATGCTGAGATCGTGTTTTGTAAACTTTCCTAGGTGCTGCTTGTGGAGAGAGCAGGGCGGCGGTCCCTGTTTCTAGCTGGGATGATTGGCATGTTCTTCTGCGCCGTCTTTATGTCAGTGGGACTTGTGTTGCTGGTGAGTTTTAACCACAGGCACACATCTCTGGTCTCCGGGTTAAAGAGCTCCGAAGATAGCAAGCGCTTGAGACTGGCTTAAGAAATAAAAGAAGAGGAGAAATGTAAAGGAAAAGGGAACTATGTTCTTGGATTGAGAGACTTGAGTACCAGCACGTCACACATTATCCAGGGCCAGGGCAGCAGTATTGCTGCATGGTTAGAGCACAGGCAACGTGGGTACCTGCTGGTGTAACCATGGGCGGGAACCTGAACCTCCCTCTCAGCCCAGTGTCCTCATCCAGCACTTCATAGAGAGTCACAAACCTTGTCTGGCCATCTTGAGAGGAGACGTTAGGGTTGTTGGTCTTCTTGCTTGTCACGGGGAACGTGTCTATACAACAAAACCCAAAAGGCCACGATCACATGCATTAGCTGGGCAGGACCTCCAAATACGGAAGCAAGACTTGAGTTGGACTAACTTGACTCAAATCAAAATTTAAACTTGAAAATGAACACATGAGGAAGAGAGCTGCACCCACCTCTAACTCGGCCTGACTGCAAGCCAACAGCCAAATGTCCCACTTACTTTGTCTCTCTTGCTTATTATCTTCAGGATAAATTCACCTGGATGAGTTACGTGAGCATGACGGCCATCTTCCTCTTCGTCAGTTTCTTTGAGATCGGGCCTGGTCCAATCCCTTGGTTCATGGTTGGGGAATTTTTCAGCCAAGGACCGCGTCCCACTGCTCTGGCACTGGCTGCCTTCAGCAACTGGGTCTGCAATTTCATCATCGCTCTCTGCTTCCAGTACATCGCGGTAAGCACCCACACTGTGCAAGCCCGCGGAGGACGGGGCAGGCCGCGCAGCTGCTGACCTGACTGACTGCTCTCTTTGCAGGACTTCTGTGGGCCGTACGTGTTCTTCCTCTTTGCTGGGGTAGTCCTGGCCTTCACCCTCTTTACATTTTTTAAAGTCCCAGAAACCAAAGGAAAGTCTTTTGAGGAAATCGCTGCAGAATTCCGGAAGAAGAGTGGTTCGGCCGCTCCACGCAAAGCTGCTGTACAAATGGAATTCCTGGGGGCTTCAGAGACCGCATGAGGATGACCTGCCTCAAGCCTAGGAACAGACGAGAAGGGAACCACGTGTCCCCTTTCAACCGATTCCTTCACAGGTGTGCATCTATACCCAAGAGTATTGCTTTGTTCCTTTTGAAGAATTTGTACAGACTCCGACTAGAAATGTCAATAAATAATATCAAAGAAAGTATTTTTTTAAGTTAGAGAATCTATTTTTGATGATAAAACTCATAATTAAGTAAACCAAAGAGGCTGTTATTTTGCTACTGTACAAGGAAAGCATGTTATAATCTTCCTAGTCCTGTTCGTTTTTTTAAACTGAAATTGAAGTACTTTCAACATATCGTTGGTTTTTAAAGCATGTGACTAAGAATCCTGAAGCTACAGCTTATATATACACATGTATGTGTATATATATGGACGCATATAATCAGTTAATATACCTTCTCTTACTGTATTAGAGTCTGTGTTTTGCTTTAAACTATTTTTCTGCATTTTATATAGAATAGCTGAGTATGTTAAGCTATATTTGTGATTAAAATAAAAACGCTTTTTTATAGCTACCAAAATCTTCTGATAGTGAGAGAACATTTTAGTTCCTCTGATGTATTCTGCAAGGTTAAACACTCATGTTTTTCCTACCCAAAGAGCCTAGATTATCAGTTAATATTAGCGTCTAAGGCAAGTTAGACCCTTACCACTGCAGTCCTCTGTGTTAGCCTTTACTTGTTTTTTCGTTGCCTGTAGTGTTTTCATCTGAGGTGTTATAAGACATAAACCATTAGGAGTCAGGAATTTTGCATACTGCCTCCAAACTATTGGAACAATGTCACAGGGAAGTCTGGAGCAAAAGTTACTTTGTTTTAAAAAAATGTATTAAAAATGTTTTTTTTTAATTATGTTTTATTTCTTCAAGTTACATCTCAATCACAATCCCCTCCCTACTCCCCCCTCCAGTCCCACCCTTCCACCTTCCTCCCCCTCAGCCCCACCATCCTCTTCCCTTCTTTTTTTTTTTTTTTTTTTAGTTTAAGGT
>CAJQZJ010033087.1:4187785-4227714 GCA_907164525.1 Lophiomys imhausi | reverse complement strand
TCTTTCTTTCTTTCTTTCTTTCTTTCTTTCTTTCTTTCTTTCTTTCTTTCTTCTTGGTCAAACTTCTTCAGTCCATACCAACCTGAAATTCTTTCTTTTTTTTTTTTTAACTTTGATTTTTTTTTCTCCTTTGGGGAAAGTTTGAGTTTTGTTTGCTCATTTGTTTATTTTGTTTTTGTTTTACTTGAAACTTCAGGAGTCAGCCAAAAGTAAGCCTAAGTAGTACAGCAGATTTTTATGCTAGGCTGTGGATTCTGAACAAAGATGATGATATCTGGGTAGGGCAGGGGCTCTTACCTACTTCAGACTGCTGAGGCCTCTGGGACGCTCAAAGTCCCAATAAATGATACAGGAACTTAACTTTTTTACATGGATGAATGTGCTTTCTATCAAATCATGGCCCCTGGCCCCACTCTCTAAAAGCAGTAAAGTTTTCCAAAGAAACCTGAAAGATCACTTTTAAGTCATACCTACTTATTTTAGCTGACCCCAAATTCAAGACAGTCCAACCCCGAAGATTTCTGTCTCAGCGAAATATAAGTACCCTGCACTGTGCCCCTGGCTGAGGTGGGCATTCCCCATCCCCCACTGCACCTACCAAGATCAACAGATGCCCAAGACCTTAGATAAAGTGGAGCGTCCTCCCTAGGTCCTAAACCATCTCTAGATCACTTAAAAGACGATGTAAACACTATGCAAATAGTCGTTGTGCTTTGTTGTGTAGAGAATACTGCCAGGAAAAGCATGCATGAGGCTCACTGCAGACGCAATTTAAAACTCCATCTGAAGATAAAGAACGGCCAGTATCAATGATCAAGTAACTCTACGCACATGCTGAAGAAAAATTAAAGGGAAACAAAAAGCTTTATACAGTAATGAGCAACGTGCTAGCTAACATCATCATCAAACTGTGGCTTTCGATGGTAAATAACAAAACAGGCTCTACTCACATTAATTTCAAGGAAAATCAGATGTGAGTTTTAACGTTCCATTTCCAGGCATCGTTTCTGTAGCCATATTTTTATACAAATGTGGTTTTTCTCTCTCCTTGTCTGAAGTACGACTAGAGTTCCTGGTTTGGCCACATACCTGATGCACCTTGCTATGCTGTCCAGACACACCCAGGAAAGGGTTTTGTCTAAATTTCTATCCCCAGCCCTCCTGGGCATGGTCTACTCTGTAATACACTCCTAGCTGCAGTGAGACGTTGTTAGAGAGCTTACAGTCTAAGGGCAAGTTGAGAAAGACAAGGGAATTGAAGAAATGAGAGGAAGATTACCTTCTTCCAGAGGAAACGCATCTGCAAGTTGAAGCACAAAGAAAGACCTTATTATAATGGAAGACGATATGTATTTGTCGGGGTCCTGTTGAGGAACAGAACCAATGGGGGGTGTGGTCCCTGCTCCACAAAGAAAGCATGAAAATGCTGACTCTGATCTCACCAAAGGAAGAAGCAACAGCAATAAGGCAAATTAACTGAGTGGCAAAAGGGAAGACCAAGCACACAACGGGTAAGAGGCCATCCTCCGTCTGCTATTTTTATCTGGACTGCTACCAGAAGATGCCTCCCACCATCAGGGCAGATCTTCCTACATCAATCAAGATGGTCAGGAAACTTCTCCAGGCGAGGATCTCTACTCAGGCCACTGAAATCTGTGATGAGTTGGTATTAAAAACCAACCATAATCATATGTGAATGTATTTCTAGGATGAGAGAAAAGAGGAATAGAGAAAGGACTTCAGGGTGAATTAGAGGAAGTCAAATAACAGAGCATGAGAAAGGTGAACAGCAACAGCTGGATTTGATGGCACACACCTGTAACCCCATACTGGTTCAAGGCCAGACTGGACTACAAAGCAAGACTCATATTAAAAACAAACAAACACCAAAACCAAGCAAATAAATGGGCGAAGCTTAATATTAGGAAGGAGATAGAAAGGCGAGAGAAGGATATCAATGTAGAGATGTTTGAGATAACAGAAAAGTTGAGATGATTCATATTGGATAGACAGCCTTCAGCAAAAAATGAGGTGGGCTCATGCTCTGAACAGGAGATGCATTCAATGAAGTGTGACTCTGTGACATGCAAGTAATTCTGTCCCTAATTGGTGAATGAACCAGTTAGTGAGACTATGACAAGACACTTACAGCAGTGCATTGAACAGCAGCCTTCTGTTTCTCAGTTCCGGAGGCGAGAGGTCCAAGACCAAGTGAGGGCTCTCAGCATCTCCTGTCAGTGGCCAGCTTTTCTCTATGTGCTCATACGGGAAGAGGAAGAGGCCTCCAGCATGTGTGCCTTTCTCACAAGTACCCCTCTTAGATTAGGGTCCCCCCCCACTTAACCTCATTATACCTTATCATCTACGATGCCAAAGCTGCTAACTAAATATGGGGTTAGGGTGCTGAAGGTGAATTTGTAAGAGATATGAGTAGTCAGTTCATAACACATGGTACAGAATTTTCATCTAAACACTGAAGAATAGAAAAAGGGCCAACCTTCTTTAGGAAAAAATAGCTTATTTGACTGTTGCGTTGATGGAATTTTATTTGTGCGTAAAGAAATATAAAATTTGTAGGAAAATGGATAAATAAAGCAAGGCAATCAAGGCTTAGAAAGACAAATACCTTCTCTTCTCTTTCTTCTGTAAATCATACCTTTAGCCATTTTATATATGTGGGGTAATGAGAGTAAAGGCCAGGACACTACACAGGAGCCGTGAGATGGGAGAAAAAGAGATTTTAAGGGAAAGGCATCAGGAGGATGGTAGACTACATGGCACATAAACTGAAAAGGGGAATGCTGCAGACAGAGGGGTAAAGTAGCTAGAGGGAGGCAGGGGAGTGGGAGTAGCAAGTTAAGAGAATGAAGGATGTATGAACATTCCAGAAGAAAATCTGTAAAACTTTGTAAGCTAAGATTTTAAGCATTTGTTTATTTTATTTTATGTGTATAAGCTTTTTTCCCTGTATGTATGTATGTATGTATGTATGTATGTATGTATGTACGTATGCCTGCCTGGTGCTCATAGAAGCCAGAAGAAGGCACTGGATCCTCTAGAACCAGAGTTATAGTTATGAGCCACCATATGTACACTAGGAACAAAACTCTCCAAGAGCAGCAAGTACTCTTAATTGCTGAGCCTCTGAAAACTAATTTTTAAAAAGAAATACAAATGCCCAACAAATACATTTGGGAAAAAAATGTTTAATCAAAACCACAGAAAGATTCCATCTGACCCAAGTTAGAAACAACCACCAACACTAGTAAGAATGTGAGAAAAAGAACCTCTTACACACTCCTTGTGGGGATGTACATTATTGCAAGCACTGTGACAATCAGCATTTGTCAAAAAAATATAAAGTAAAACTACCATATGATCTAGCTATTCCACTCCTGTGTATAAACAAGATGGACTCTAAGGCAGAATATCACAGAAATACAAAGATATCCGTGTTCATACAGGAGTATTCACAACAGCCAAGATAAGGAAATGCTCTAGATGTCCATCAAAAAATGAATGTATAAAAAAAATGTGACACACTCAACCACGTTCACTGGAGTGTTATTTCCACCATAAAGGAGAATGAACATATGTGATTTGCAGGAAAATAGATGAAGTGGGGATCATCTTATTAAGTGAAATAAAGAAGGCAAACTTGACAAATTTTCTCTGATATGCACAAAACACACGCACACTGTTCTGTCTCTCTCTATATCTTATAGACACACATTATTCTCTGTCTCTGTATATGTCTTACACATATATGCAAGTTTAGAAAAATGAAAGAGACACCCTTGGAAAAAAACAGCTTCTCCTCATAACCTCTGGGCTGATACTGAAGCACGGAGGCGTGATGGAGCTTTACCATCATTTCAAGACCTCCTGAGGCAGAATCATTAAGAATTAATAAGAGAATAAAACATCCGGAATACATGGACTACAACTACATGTTGTAAAATTCTAGGTGACTGAGAATTGAGGATGCAGCCCCCAGCACCACCCACCGCACCCCACTTCAGCACAGAGCAGAGATGAACCCATCAGCACTGTTCTCAAGGAGTGAGTGATGCAACCTTGGGGAGCAGGTTGAAAGTGGCTACATCTGGAGCTGGGCTGATTGTCATCCAGCAATTGACACAGTCAGCACTGACTATACTGAGAACACCTGACCAGGCCAGTTCAAACCTGTTCCTAAGTGACAGCAGTGATTATTTTTATCTCATAACGTTACAGTTTAACTATTTCACTAATGATTAAGACAGCGTTAAAGACTGAGCAAGCCCCACTAGCTAAATGGAGATTGCACTTTAGTTAATATGCAAAGGATGTCTGCTCCCTGCTGTTAGCTAATAACACACTCTAATTAATAGCACTAGGAGAAAGAGTCCTGTCAGCTGGAGCCCAGAGCTTGTTTTCCTAATGCATTAAGACCAGCTCCACCACGCCTCCTCTGTTTCACCAGATTCGTAACTAGAGCTATCCCTATTCTGATCCTTTAATCCTAAAAGTAATTTAGTTCCTAATTCAAAACACTCAGACACTTTTTCATGAGCACTTTCTTGAACTGATATGCGCTGTGCCGTTTCAAGCATATAGCCCCAATCTTATTTACTCACCTCAAACAGCATATCTGGGTTCCACAAGGGCTCCAGCAAGCAGAAGCCCAGGGGAAGTCAGGGCAATGGCTCCTTTTCTTCTCCTCACCTATTTATATGCGTATGTTCAGACATAAGTAATGTATATTACATATTATACTATGTATATTTTGACATATGATATATAAAGTTTTCCTGTATTATCTCATCATTACTCTTAGTTGGTAAAAAGCTTATTTCCACACACACAGGGAAACCTACCTGGGATATCCTAAGCAATCAACAATCGCACCACCTAACACCACTTTGCTGGACTATGAGACAGGTGCTGAGGGATTTCTGAGAAAAGAGCAGTTTGCTGATGTAGTAGCAGTCCCTGCCTGTGACTGGTGACTGGCTTCTTCTCTCATGTGATTGATGTCACAGACATATTTCTAGAAGCTGGTGCCCTTCCTCAAACTTCCCTCCCCTCTCTGCCACACCCCCAAGCCCCCACCCACTCTCACCCGGTGTTTTAGGGGAAAACTCACAGCAGACATAAAGGAGGCACCTGACCTCACTCTCAGGTTCCGGAAGGGAGAGAGCATCTAAACGCTTCAAAGATGGAATGGCCAAGGTGGGAAGGGAAAATGAGCTGCATATAAAGTGAAGCAAGATCTGTTATTCTACTGTTCTACGGTTCTATAAAATGCCCATTCTAACTGAGTTAAAATTGGATGCAAAGAAAACTTACACTAACTATGGCCCTGGCAGAGAGACTGGTGAGTCCTCAGTACCCTGGGTTGAGTGGTCCATAACTACCAGCCAGGTTCTTTGCGTTAAAATGTTGTGTGGGGCTCTGGTATCCTTACTGATTGTTTTGAAAGGGGTGAGATCTTCACTTGTCCTGTGGATTACTGATGAAAGTGTTGTGTTCTCCAGCTATAAAAATGGGTTTACCGGGCTGGAGAGATGGCTCAGTGGTTAAGAGCACTGCCTAGTGCTCTTCCAAAGGCCCTGAGTTCAATTCCCAGCAACCACATGGTGGCTCACAACCATCCACAATGTGATCTGGTGCCCTCTTCTGGAATGCAGGTGTACATGCAGATAGGACACACATATGCATAAAATAAATAAAATAAATCTTAAAAAAAAACTTTAAAAAAAAAAATGGGTTTACCTTATTATATACCCTGTGCCACTGCCACACACATTCTGCCCCAATGTTTTCACCATTCTGGACTCTGCTATTATGAGATATTTTATTTAAAAAAAAAAAGCTGAAGAGATGGCTCATCTTGTTGCCCATGTAGCAAATAAAAAATTGTTAGGCAATATCTGTGCTTCCAGTGTCTTAAATGGAGATAGTCATAAAGTGTAAGACACATATACATGGGGTCTTTCAATAAAATTCTATATGAGGAACATGCAGAGCAAAGTTTAATGCCAGCCACAATGATCACTGGCTGCTCTTCCAGAAGACCAGGGTTTGAGTCCCCGAAATTACATGGTAGCTCATCAACCAACTCTAACTCCAGTTCCAGGGGATCTGATGCACTCTCCTGGCCTCCACGGGCACTGCACACACATGGTGTGCAGACCTACAAGCAAGCAAATCACCAAACACATAAAAATAGTAAGGTGCCCTCAGTCTAGCCTGAGGGGTTTTGTGAGGCTCTCTCTTGCTTCTTAACTTCTTTAGCTTTGTGGTTAGGGGATGCTGGCATCCTCGGAAAGGTCTCTGTGTGGGGTGAGATGAACGGCTCTGTGACAGCTCTCCCAGAGACCATACTGATGGACTGCTCACCACCAAAGAGAAATCAAATCACAAGAGTCTCCATGTGAAGGGTCTACGCACTCCACCTTCAGAAATGAAAACCCACATTCAGAACATAGTAGGAAAACTGTTCTGCTATGGGCCCCAGATTTCTTCCTCAGAAATCGGGCCTTCAGGTTAGGTTAGGGCAAACTTTGGATCCGATAAAAGTCAGCTAAAATCACCACAAAGGCATGTAATATCTTGAAAGCAAGAGATGGTGCACTGCTCTCTTTAGTCTCCGACCGCAAGGCTGGTGTCTTGGCACTGTGGGGAAGGTGCTCCCAAGGCCACCAGAAAAGCTGCAGCCTAGTGGCCTTTCTTTGTCTTGCCACTTACCATATCATCCAACCTAGACCTGTGGGCTCAGGACTCCCTGGTAAGTCCCACACCGGCCTGCCTCAGGGATCCAATGTATAAAGAGATAAGAACAGGGGTCAGGAGTCAGGACCTCAACCTGATTCTGAGCTCTGCACTAGCTAAATAACCACCCTGTATCTCCATTTCTGCATTTGGTCGACGGTCCCAGGAGCTGCTTTCTGGGACTGTTGTGAGCTAATACTGAGGAGTGCTAAGTCTGACACGCAGTCCTATGTGAGATAAGAGGTGAGTCTTGCTACCTAAACAATGAGTTAGTTTGCAATGGAGAAATAAAAGTTAATGAGCAACTGGAGACTCAAGTTGCCCTGACCCAGGAAAATCCAATCAGCATGGTTCTAGGAGAACGTGGAATGCTGGTGTTGGGATTTAATTACCTCGTTACATCAGGCTCTGTGATCATTCAGATTGGACATTTTCCCTACAGATTTGTCAGTGCATTTATCCAATGATATCTGGAGACATCTAGTCACTGTATGGTTCTTTTTTTTCCACTGGTCTATTGCAGCAACTGTAATAATAATGTAATCAGTGACAACATCCATTGCAAATACAAATATCCTCAAACTCCTCTCACAACATGTCTACAAATACTATTACACATTTTAAAAAAATGAGAAAAAAAGACTGGGAGAGCTATACATAGACTGAGTTTTTTACATTTTGGGGGGTTTGTTTTTATTCTTTGACAGTTTCATACATATATAATAATTTTTAGTCATTTTCTCCCCCTCATTCCCCTCTTTTATGCTCTCTCCCTCTTGAGCCCTCTTTTCAGCAGCCTCCCCCCATTTCATACCTCGTGTGTGTGTGTGTGTGTGTGTGAGAGAGAGAGAGAGAGAAAGAGACAGAGACAGAGACAGAGAGACAGAGAAAGACACGTCAAGTTTCTTTGTGTCCCTTTGCATTTTCCCTGCCTGACACACACAAAATTTCCAGTCACCTATTCAACCTTTAGGGCTGTTCTAGGGTTCCCTTTTCTAGGAAATAGGCTTTAACTCTCCTTTCTGGAGTGTCCCCTGAGCAAAGCATCCCATCTCTCCCAGGAGTCTTCCCCATCACCTACATAAAGCACTCAATATGTCACGTGACAGTGTCCTCAGCAGCCTCCTACACTAGTGCAGGCTATACCTCATCATACATAAAGCTTCTCTTAATAGAAGGGGCTCCTTTTTTTAGAGATGATTATTTAGTAGCATTAACATAGTGACTAATATCAGTTAGGTTCTCAGACTTTGGAGAATCACTAGTTCTCTGATGGGAAAGGGTGGGAGCATCACATGGTGGATGTGGTAGTTCAGGAGCACGGTAGTTCCGAGACCCAGGTTTCAGAGCAGCGTGGACTGGCTTAAACCAGTGATGCTGACCTTCACTGAGAAGTAAGGAAAACAATAAAGTCATTTCCTTGTCAAAGGTAGCCACACTACCTGGCCCAGGCTATTTACTGAAAATAAAAACTACAATATATTGTAATGGTGTAATCCTACACTATATTCCATGGTATCCCTTATTACACTACATTCCTATACTCCATGGTATCCTATACTGCACTACTTCCAACCTTCCGGTGTAAGTCTCCACAGAGCTCCTAGGTGTTATATTAGTTTGACTCTATAAATAATTCAATTTAAACAATGTCCTCTAAGGATAAACTACAGTTGCAGAAGATGGGTTACATCTTAGATATAGAAATATCATGCAGGTAAGAGACCTGTCCCAGGGTCAGCCCTTCCCTGTTACCAAATGGCCTGTTCAGCTAAGCTTCTACTGGATGCATTCCCCACCGTGACACACTGTCAACCTCTATAGATGATCCTGGTGACTTTTGCCAAGCTGCCTCACACAGCAGTCATTATTTTCTGGCATCATGAATTGTAAATCAATTCAAAACTGATCAAAACACATCAACTTCCACTTAAATATCTATCCCAAAGCAGAATGGTTTTCCATTAATCCAAAATGTCACTAGGAAACCCACAGTGGCAATCTCAGTCAGTAGCCAGCACATTTACTTCACTTTCTCCTTGGAAATAAGCTTAACAGAATGTCACATGGTTCCTCCTCTCTTATTTTCAGTGTATCCTCGTTGCATGGAAATATTTTGCAGGATGTTTGAGAGAAGGCTATATGTGTGTTGGGGGTGGGGGTGGCACATGCACACCACAGTGCCCATGTGTGGAGACCAAAGAGGAGACCTACCTCCCTCTATCACTCTCTACCTTATTTTTTGACACATGGTCTCTCACAAACCCTAGAGTCTACCATTTCAGCTAGCCTGACTGGGCAGCAAGTCCTGACACTCACCTGTCTCCACCCTGGTCAGCCCCACTGCTCCCCAGATGTGCAGCCACTGCACCAAGGGGGCAGGGGATCCTAACTCAGTTAGGAAGCACGAGGATGCATCAATGGCAAGGACTTTACCACTGTGCTGTCTTCCCACCCCAGGTGGCTGGTTTTGGCTGTAATATCACAGTCTAGATTGAATCTCTCTCGTAGGTACAAGAGTGGCTATGGAGGGTGGTCTCCAGTTCCCTGCTAGGGAGCAGAGTTTAATCTGGGAGTTATGGGGATGTTTGTTTCTCTGCAGGATTCAGCACAAGCTAACGGGAACATATCCCGCTGCCATCTGTATTCTGGAGTTTGGCTTGTTGATTAAAAGTGCCACTCTACTCAAAGGCAAAGTTGAATGTACTGTTATCCATGTGCTTTCCTGGTGCAATTCAGAGTCCACTCGCAGCCCAGATAAGATCTGAAATTTCTCATTGTGGATTTTACCCAGGTGATTCTGCAACTAAGCGTCTGGTTATTTTATCTTGTGAAACCACTGGATTTCACAAAGAATTTTTAGGACAATGAAACTACCTAACTACTCTGTACCATACTCTACTGGCAGATACATATCAGTGCATTTGTCTAAAGCTACAGACCACACAACACCAAGAATGAACCCAGACATAACCCATGGACTTTGGGTGATGAGGACCTGTCTGTGAGATAGAGAATGCTGGTAATGAAGGAGGCCATGCTTGTACAGAGGCAAAGATTGCACAGCCACTCTTAGGGAGTCCTCTCAATTTTGCTCTGAAACTAAAATGAAATGAATAAATAAATAATTGAAGAATAAAGTCTGTGGGCTGTAGGGATGGCTCAGTAGTTAAAAGCAATTGCTGCTTTTGCAGAGGATTCAAGTTTGGTTATGGGAACTGTCCAGGCAGCCACTGGTATGTCCTTTCTTAGTATTGGAAGCTGCAGTGCCTGCACTTCCTATATAATCAGATATATTTATCCCTCTCAGGTCTCTGAGGTGGTTGAAGAATAGATAGCTAGAGTCTCATAGTTAAATTTTGAGTTGTTTAGGAATCAAGAGGGTGTTCTGGATCTAAGAAGATATTTTAAAAATTATGAGGCAAGTTAGTATGAAAGCTGAGTTAGATATAGAACTTTAAACTCATGGAGATGGTTAGATAGTAGAATGTTAAAGTCAGGTGCCAAATACATATGGACTGGACATTGGGAATGTATGCTAAGCCATATAACTCTTATAATTGTGGCCTATTTATTTCTGTTGTTTTGTATTGTATTTATAGTTATAAGAAAAAGAACCATTTTTTGGACTGAAAGGGAGAGTTGTTGGGGGGAAAAAGAAATACCTTAAACAAAAAAAAAAGAAGGGAAGAGGATGGGGGGTTGAGGGGGAGGAGGGTGGAAGGGTGGGACTGGAGGGGGGAGTAGGGAGGGGATTGTGATTGAGATGTAACTTGAAGAAATAAAAAATAAATTATTAAAAAAAAACAAAAAGGCTACTTTAAAAACCACCCCTCCATCTCTCACAAAGGGAATCCACTTCCTTTAGATAGACAGCTCTATATGTCAGATACTACTTCATTAAATTGGACTGGAATCCACCTTGCTGGAATCTCTTCCATTTTCAGGTAAGAATATATTCCAGATAAAAATCTATAGGGGCCCAATTTCAGCCCATCATAGAGGGACTTTTTAAAGATTCAGCTTTTCAGGTAAATCAACAGCCTAGCTCTGCCAAGATAGGGTGGGTAAGTCCTTCATAATTCCTGCTCTACAACCAATGTCTGTCAGAGAAATGGGGCCAAATGGCTGAAGATTGATGCTGTAATGTATGGAGAGAAAATGGGAACTGTCCAGGCAGCCACTGGTATGTCATTTTTTTAGTTTTGGAAGCTGCAGGCCCTGCACTTCCTATACAATCAGATATATTCATCCCTCTCAGGTCTCTGAGGTGGTTGAAGAATAGATACCTAGAGTCTCATAGTTAAATTTTGAGTTGTTTAGGAGTCAAGAGGGTGTTGTGGATCTAAGAAGATATTTTTAAAATTATGAGGCAAGTTAGTATGAAAGCTGAGTTACATACAGAACTTTAAACTCATGGAGATGGTTAGATAGTAGAATGTTAAAGTCAGGTGCCAAATACATATGGACTGGACATTGGGAATGTATGCTAAGCCATATAACTCTTATAATCATGGCCTATTTATTTCTGTTGTTTTGTATTGTATTTATAGTTATAAGAAAAAGAACCATTATTTGGACTGAAAGGGAGAGCTGTTGGGGGGAAAATAAATACCTTAAACTAAAAAAAAAAAAAAAAAAAGAAGGGAAGAGGATGGTGGGGCTGAGGGGGAGGAGGGTGGAAGGGTGGGACTGGAGGGGGGAGTAGGGAGGGGATTGTGATTGAGATGTAACTTGAAGAAATAAAAAATAAATTATTTTAAAAAAAAATTCCTGTTTTACAATTAATGTCTGTCAGAGATACTGGGACAAAAGGCTGAAGATAGATGCTCCAATGTATTGAGAGAAATTGGGGACTGCCCAGGTGGCCAGCTGTCTGTCATTTCTTAGTTTTGGAAGCTGCTTGCTCTGCACTTCCTGTTTATTCAGATATATTTATCCTTCTCAGGTCTCTGATGTGGTTGAAGACTAGATAGCTATAGTCTCACAGTTAAATTTTAAGTTGTTTAGGAATTAAAAAGATGTTCTAGGTATAAGATGTTTTTTAGTTTGTAATGCAAGTTAGGATGAAAACTGAGTTAGGTATAGAACTTTAAATTCATCAAGATAGATAGATAATAGAATATTAATATCAGTCGCCAAATATGTATGGAGTGGACATTGGGAATCCATGTCATACCTTATATGTTTTCATAATTTTTTCCTAATTATTCTTATTATTTTGTATTGTATTTATTATTATAAGAAACAGAGTCCTTTATTGGACTGAAAGGAAGAGATATTATGGGGAAAAGGATATAATAAAAAAAAGATTCAGCTTTTCTTACATTATGTATATGTATGGGTGCAGGATATATGTATGTAAATGCAGGTGCCCCCAGAAAGCAGTGGTGTTGGATCCCCCTAGCTGAAAGCAGTGAGCTGCCTGACATGGGTGCTGGGAACTGAATTCGGGTCCTCTGCAATGGCACCACAGGCTCTAACCACAAAGCCATTCCTCCAGTCCCAGAGTGACTTTTAACAATCCAAACACTTTGTTGCCTTTGAGTTCCCTTTTAAGACAACCACTGCATAAATTAAGTGTATGCTGTGGGCCAGATATCCTTTAAAATAATTTTATTGTATTTATTTGTAGCCATGTCACATGTGTAGGGGTGGGGTGGGGGATCAAGTCTAGGGCCTGGGGATAGAACTCAGGTCATCAGGCTTGGAGGCACATCCCCTTACTACTGAGGCATCTCACAGGCCCCTGTATCAGAAAGCCCTTTAAATAATTTACCTATAGTGCATCTATTACACCAGTACCTTCAGATGAGCACAATTATCATCCCATTATGACCATTGTAGCACAAGGTTTCTCATGCATCATTCTTTTCCTTTTCTCTCTCTCTAATCAGCCCAACAAAAGCTTGTCCAGTTTCCTTGGTGGACTAGCAAGTACAGAGAGCACAGTTCTGGAACCAGAGAACAAAATCTAAGAACCCCCCCACCCCACACACACACACACAGCTCTGGGAACTTAGACCTGCTCTTCCATCCTTGGCTTTCTCATCTGTAAACGAACTGCTGAAAAGAAAGCCCCAGATACACAGACACAATACTAAACATTCACTCATTCATTGCAGTCTCCCTTTCCAAAAATAAAGGAGTCACTGGTCATGAACACAAATGATCTGGCCACCGCAGAGTATATTCCCACTGTAATAAATTATAGATGAATTGTTTAAAAATGACATTTTTCAAAAATAAAATAAATTGGATTAATACAAACAGCCCGTACTCTATAACTGAGTTGGAAAGTTTAACATGTTATTATAATTTGAAAAGTTGTTTTTGAGTTCCACTAACCAGGAATGGTGCGCCACCAGTCAGAACCCCAAGTCAAGCTCTAACCTCTTCCTTCTCCACCTCTGCGTAGGCAGAAGATACCAAAAATCAGAATGGACAGCAGACACTTCACAAAGGAAGAATTGCAAATAGCAACCCATCATGTGTGGGGAAAATGTCTGGATGCTACACAGCAGTGCTTTCATTGCTAGTGGCTGCAGCAGAGAAGTGTGTTTCTTTATTTAATCTCTCTGTCTCCTCCTCCCTCCTTCCCCTCTTTACCTGCCCCTCCCTCCCTCGTTCCCTCCCCCCTTTCTCTCTGTGTGTGTGTGAGGGGGGTGCATGTGTGCACATGGAGGTCAGAGGACAACCTTAAGTGTGGACCTCATCTGTGAGATTCATTGGGTAAAGGTCCTTGTCACCAGGCCTGACAACCTGAATCAGTTCCTAGAACCCATGATGAGAGGAGAGCACTAACTCCCAATGGTTGCCCTCTGCCCCCAGCACATGACAGCCTGGTGTCTCAGCAGAAGTAGGGTTGATGAAAAGTAATGAAGAGAAATTCGTGGAATGGTTACTGTAACCCTAACACTGCTGAAGAGTAGAAACTACTCCTATAGAACTAGGGAGCTGACAGAGAAGGAGAGTTACTCTGCAACAGCGTGAATCATAGTGGAATCTGGGACAGCGAATTACTTTATTAGACCTTGTGAGATGCTAATAGCAGCCTGGGAATAAAAAGGGTCAGATGGGACCCACAGGAATAAAATAATAATAATAATAATAATAATAATAATAATAATAATAATAACAATAACAATAATAATAATAATAATCTGCAGCCCTGCAATTCTTCTAGTTACATAGAAGAAATAATGCAAACAAGAGTGGCAGGCTGCAAAACTAAGGCTTGAAGTCTTGAAGTCTGGGCTCCACCCAAGGGTTTGCTAAGTGGCCTGCACCAGTTGCTTGCCTAGTCAGCTCTATTTGAAAAGCACTAGCACCCCCTGGTGACAACAATTCCAGAACAACCCTGATTTTCCTGAGGGATTTTTCATTCTTTTGAACGTTTCAAACATATATAAAATGTGAAAGAATGCTACCATAAACACTTTTATACCTTCAACCATAGCTAACAGCTATTTTTCCATATTTCTTCTATTTGCATATATGCTAAACATTTGCAAGTAGATTACAGATGCTAAAAGACATGAATGTTAATTATCGGGTAACCAATCACTTTCTAATTAGGTTTAAGGCAGGCTCTGAAGGAGGAAACATGTGCCTGAAAAATTTAAATTTGACAAAGATTTAAAATGGCTGGGGGGCTGGAGAGATGGCTCAGAGGTTAAGAGCATTGGCTGTTCTTCCAAAGGTCCTGAGTTCAATTCCCAGCAACCACATGGTGGCTTGCAACCATCTACATTGAGATCTGGTGCCCGGGCATATATGTAGGGCAAATACTGTATACATAATAAATAAATAAATAAATAAATATGTTTAAATAAAATAAAATAAAATAAAATGGCTGGGGAGCTCATAGCCACCAGGAGTGGAAATACTGCTGTGGTTTTGCTATTGGACATAGTATCAAACCATCCTTTAAATATGTATCTCTTTACCCAGGAGGAGAGGAGCTTTAAGTCCTTATCAGAGAAGCTTTTCTGCATAGTACATGGTGGTTAACAAATAAAAAATTAGTCAAAACACAGAGAATAAGTGTCTTGCATCTGCATGCCTGCAGGTTGTTAACCAGGGTCTAATAACACTTCCTCCTTTGTACTTGTTGATGTGTTTCAGAGGTCTCCCTCAATCTAGAATGATTCTGATTACTTTGGGAGACTCTAAACAATGCTAAAATTTTTAAGGTCAGTCCTTATGTAAAACAACCCACTTTCTGGATCTGTCCAGTCATCACCCCATGATTAAATTGATATGAAATATTTTGGCAGGAATCTTCCGTAAGTGAGTTTTTTGCATTCCTTACTGCATCATCTCAGGAGATGTAATCCTAGACTGTTCTACTATGGGTGCTGCTACTTTGCCATTTGTTGAGGTGTGACTCAAAATTTGTAAAGTAGATTCATAAGAGGGGTGCTACTGAGAGAGTACGAATGCCTTCTAACACATTTTGGTGCAAGGTTTTAACTTATGTTAGTGATTCTTGCTTGAGTCAGTTGTGACACTAGGAATTGCAGAACAATTGTTTTCCATTACTGTGGCATTCCTTTAATATGTATGGGTAAACTGAAACAGATTAGCCTAACTGTAAATCTAGATGATAAGAAGAGGACAACTACCCCTAGAGGCATTGCAGATGTGGCTGCTGTGTCACATGTGCATCAGTAGGTGCCAGAGAGGTGAGAGGCTGTGTCTACATTCAGTGTTCTGAACACCTGAATGATTCCCTGAAAAATCCTGAGACCACCACCAATTTGGAGCCAGGGGACCCAGATAGAGATCGAGCCTGTGACAACCATCAGTCTAGCACTTGGCAAGCCCAGGTGGGCTTCCAGGACAGGAAGCAAGCCAGATACTAGAAGAACCTTGTCTGATACCACAGGCACCAGGCAGATGGCCACTCGGGAGAGCTGGGGAAGGAGTGAGCCCGAGACAACCACCAGATTGGTTCCACAGGGCCTGGACAGGGAGCTAACCTGAGATGAATACCAGTCTGGTGTCATGCAGGCCTGGGGATAAGACCATGCTGAAGATGACCCCTGCCAGATGCCATAAAGCACAATGAGCAAGTGGAGCATAGCACTCCTGAGACCACTCCTGAGACAAGCTCAGACAGTCAGAGACCCAGGGCTCCAGTAAGAGGAGCAAATAAGGAGTGGAGGAATGGAAGAGAAAGAGAAAGAAAGGATGTGGGCACAACGAAGGTAGGCAGAACTGGAGACTTGAGGGTAGTGAGGAATAACCTGATGTGAGTAGCCAGCCACCTAGGACAATGGTGGGGCCCTGGCCTCTGCTGCCACCAGGGGCTATATATGGGTTGTGACCCTGCAGCAGCAGGGATCTGTAACCACCAAAAGCCAGGTGGACATCCCTGGTCTGGGCTACCACCCAGGGACATGTTGATGTCTAAGGGTTGTGCAGAACTAGCCCACCTGGGTATCATGGGGGAACTGGCCCTAGAGGCATGAAAGCAGGAGAGATGAACTTGCCCCTAGTACTTGGGAGAGCAAGCCTAGCACATTTTGAGGGCTGCAAGTGGGTTGGCCCCAAGGATGCAAGCTTGGAAGAGCTAGTCCTACCAGTTGTCTCTCTGAGGTGTCATGGACAAGGAAGAGGTCACCTCCTCTCCTGTTGGGGTGATCTGAAAGCTGCTTGTATTTTGTTGCTAATTACTGGCCCCAGGATCTGGTTGCTGCCCAAATGAGGATATTGTTACAATGAGGACATTGTCACATATATCTGTTTCTGTTGTGTGAACCTTGCTCTACCTAACTTGGAGTTGCTTGATTGAATAAAATGCTGTAGCCTGGAATGGGTGGAAGAGAGGTAGGCAGAAAAAAAGTTGGTGGGCTTTTGGAGAATGGAAGAAGGGAGGAGGAGGAGAAAGAGAAGAGACGATGGGTTAATGGGAGATATATCTCCACATAGCCTGGAACATAGGCAGAGCATGGAGAATAACAGCCCAGGGGACATATGTGTATGTTATGGGGTTTTATTTGCAGATAAAATTATAAGATACTTTAGATGGGCTAAGATTGCACAATCCAGGCTAAGGTTTATTAAAATCCATCAGGTGTCTCTGTGTGATTATTCATAAGTGGGCTAAGGGATAACTCCATCGCCCTAAGAATCATAAGTATAAATTATAATTATTATTATTTCATACTACACTCTCCCTCACCCCTCATCAACCATAGCAGGTGGGAGAGCTGGCCCTAGGGTCTTGAGAGCAGGAGAGCTGCTCCTGTCCCTCACATGCTGCAGCACTCGGGACAGTAGGCCCTGCATCTCTCTTGGACAGCACAGTACAGCTGGCCCTGGATGTGGGGGATGTGTGTAAACTGGCCCCAAAGGTGTGAGTGTGGGAGAGATCATGGTGGTAACATCTGCCTTTTGTCTGCTTTTTGGTGGTGTTGGCATGAGAGAGAATCCCTCCACTCTCTGATGCCTTTGCCACAGGTAGTAGGTGGGAGAGCTGCCCTGATGGGCTTTTAAAGGAGGAGAACTGGTCCAGCCCCTTACCTGCTGTAGCACTTGGGAGAGCAGGCCTTGCACCTTACCTGGGTAGCACAGTAGAACTGACTCTCAATGTGGGGGTTTCAGGCCCAGATCCAGAGCTTTGAGTTGGGCTACACCCATGGATGAATGAGGAGTGCATGAGGAGGCCAGTTCCACAGACCCAAAACTACAGGATCTCTACGACACAGGGTGACAACAACATATCTGAGAGGAATCCCAGTGAGGTTCCAGTATTGACAAGGTAGCAGAAGCCAGTGGCCTCATACCAGACCAGCAAGTTATTATAATGAACATTTGCAAGCAAAAATGTGTGGACAAAATGGAATATTGTGGGGCACACTGAGACACACTACAGTTTCCACAATGAGACTTTTTTTTTTTTTTTTTTAATGTTAGGAGAGGTTTCAAGGGTGGAAGGTGGGTCTGAGGGGAGGTGCGGGATAAGAGGGAACAGGGTGCAAGATGTGAAACTCACACACACACACACACACACACATACACACACACACACAAACACACACACAGAAAAAAAAAAAAAACACGAGGGATCCAAGATGGTGGAGGCCTGCACGGATGCATTTTTGAACTTGGGGAAACAACCATAAAAAGCACAGAGTTATTGGACACTGTACAAAAATCTGAGGGGCTTGACCCACCGGGGTCACACCCAGCTCCCAAGGGACCATTAAAAGTCCCTGAGCAAGGATCTCCCCACCACCTCTCTCGGTCACAGAAGCCGCTGAATCCGGGAATTGGGAACTCCCATCAGGAGAGACCCCTGGTAAGATCGACTCTAATACCCAGCAGGCAGATTCATACCCCATATGGGATCACTCACCAGCCTACTAGGCACCCCACACCACATGAGGACCTTATAGCTATTTAGAAAACATTGCGGACCCATGGGAGTCTTAGCAACAGCAGCAGCAGGGTGCACTGTGGGGGGTCCGCGGCAGCAGCAGCAGATTCGGACCCTACACGGGATCACTCACTAGTCTACTGGGTCCCACATACCCCAGGCGAACCCTCCACCTATCTAGAAAAGGTTGCAGACTCGTGTGAGCCCTAGCATCGGCCTAAAGTGGCGCCGCAGGGGGACAGGGCAGAGGTGCGCACCCAGAACGAAGCAGCGGGCAGTGGGGGGGGGGTGGAAGCATGCACAGTGAAGTGGCAGGGCGGGGCACACACAGAGGCGTGCACAGAGGCAGGGTTGGCTGCGGAGGCGTGCAGAGGCTGAGGGTTCCAACGTGGAGGCCAGAAGCCAGGGGGACCATAACTGTATTCTGGAAAACCCAGACATATTAGGCATGGAATCAGGCCCTCTCAGACTTCTTGGGGACAACCAGAGTCCACAGAATCTGTGCCTGGGGAAAGAGGACCATACCATCAGAACCACTACAGGCTGATCACTCAGTATGCAACATAGAGAAGTCTGACTTGGGAGCAGTGAAACAATCCCGGGCCATTCCTCATTACCTAGGAATAGGCTGCACCAGCTCACAGTGCTTCAGGCTATTAGAAACACAGTGACCCTGAGATCCCCCTGTAAACAACGACAGATCGCCAAGCAATCTGACTGCTACACCAAAGCGCCCCCTGTGGATCCAAGCGCAGAAGACAACGAGATCAGACAGTTAAACACATCCGAAGTTCCAAGAAAAAACAGAAATCAAGGAAATATGACTCCAACAACGCAAAACTATACTAGCTCATCCAATTCTGATGACGTCACAACAGCAGAAACACATGAAAATGATGACAATTCTACATTATGAAAAGTGATAGAGTCCCTTCAAGAAGAACTTAAATCTATGAAGGAATTCAAAGAAGCCACGATTTCACAAGTGAAAACAACGAATAACATCATTAAAGCTCCAAGCCAAGGTGACTCAACTTGAACAGGAAAAGGACAGGGCAATGAAAGATTTCCAGGCAAAGACAAGCAAACTGGAGCAGGAAATGTAAAAAACGAATAAAAACCATTCAAGACATGAAAATGGAAATGGAAACAATAAAGAAAACACAGGCAGAGTTAAAAGAGGAAATGGAGAATCAAGGGAAGAGAACAGGAACTACAGATATGAGTATCAAAAAATGCAAGAGATAGAAGACAGGATCTCAGGCATGGAAGATTCGATGGAAGAAATCAGTACAACATCCAAAGAAAATGAGAAAGCTAAAAAATCTCTCACCCACAACGTCCAAGAAATCAAGGACTCAATGAAAAGATGGAACCTAAGAATTATAGGCATAGAGGAAAGAGAAGACTCCTGACTCCAAGGCCCAGGAAATATCTTCAACAAAATCATAGAAGAAAACTTCCCAAACCTGAAAAAAGAGATGCCAATAGAAATTCAAGAGGCTTACAGAACACCAAACAGATTAGATCAGAAAAGAAACTCCACTCACCACATAATAATTGAAACACCAAATGTACAGAAGAAAGAAAGAATATTAAAAGCTGTAAGAGAAAAAGGTCAAGTCACATACAATAGCAGACCCATCAGAATTACACCTGAATTCTCCTCAGAAACTTTAAAAGCTAGAAGGGCCTGGACGGATGTCCTACAAGTCCAGAGAGAACATAGCTACCCAGCTAGACTACTATACCCAGCAAAACTCTCTATCAACATAGATGGAGAAAACAAGATATTCCATGACAAAATCAAATTTAAACAATATCTACCCACAAACCCAGCCCTAAGGAAGATCCTAGAAGGAAAATTCCAACACAGAGAAGAAAACTACACCCAAGAAAACAAACAGAGGAAATAGAAAACTCCACAGCAACTAAACCAAAAGAGGCACAGGATGATCACCTATACCAAACCAATGGGAAATAACAACCCCTGATCATTAATATCCATCAACATCAATTGACTCAGCTCCCCAATAAAAAGACACAGGCTTACAGATTGGATCCGTAAGCAAGACAAGAAACACATCTCACTATGAAAGATAGACACTATCTGAGAGTAAAGGGTTGGGAAAAGGTTTTCCAAGCAAATGGATCCAGGAAGCAAGCTGGAGTAGCCATCCTAATATCAAAGAAAATAGACTTCCAACTGAAGTAAATAAAAAAAGACAGAGAAGGGCATTATATACTCATTAAAGGGAATATTCATCAACATTTCAATATTGAACATATATGCCCCAAATACAAAGGCACCTACATTTGTAAAAGAAACGCTTCAAAAACTCAAATCGTACGTGGATCACAACACATTAGTAGTGGGAGACTTCAACAACCCACTCACAACAATGGACAGATCATCAAGACTGAAGCCAAACAGAGAAATATTGAGTCTAACAGAGATCATGAAACAAATGGACCTAACAGATATCTGCAGAACGTTTCACCCAAACACAAAGGAAAACACCTTCTTCTCAGCACCTCACAGAACCTTCTCCAAAATCCACCATATAGTTGGACACAAAAATAGCCTCAATAGATAAAGAAAATTGAAATAACACCTTGTATCTTATCAGACCACCATGGAATAAAGCTGGTCTTCAACAGCAAAAGAATCAACAGAAAGCCTACACACACATGGAAATTGAACAGCTCCTTACTGGATGACCACTGGGTCAGGGAAGAAATAAAGAAGGATATCAAAGACTTCTTAAAATCCAACGACAATGAAGACACAACATACCCAAACATATGGGATACAATGGAAGCTGTGCTACGAGGAAAGTTCATACCACTAAATGCTTTCAAAAAGAAAATTGTGACAGCTCATATTAGTGAATTAACAGCTAAACTGGGTGAATTGGAAAAAAAAAGAAGCACACACTCCCAAGAGTAGCAGAAGGCAGGAAATCATCAAACTTAGGGCTGAAATCAACAACTTAGAAACAAAAAGAACAATACAAAGAATCAATGAAACCAAGAGTTGGTTCTTTGAGAAAACCAACAAAATAGACAGACCCCTAGACAAATTAACTAAAAGGCAGAGGGAAAAAACCCAAATCAACAAAATCAGAAATGAAAAGGGAGAAATAACAACAGACATTGAGGAGATCCAGAGAATATTTGGGTCCTATTTTAAAAAATCTATATTCCACCAAATTGGAAAACTTAAGGAAAATGGACAATTTTCTTGATAGATTCCACCTACCAAAACTAAATCAAGATCACATTAACAGATTAAACAGCCTAATAACCCCTAAGGAAATAGAAACAGTCATTAAAAATCTCCCAACCAAAAAAAGCCCAGGGCCAGATGGTTTTGGAACAGAATTCTACTGGACCTTCAAAGAGGAGCTAACACCAATACTCTTCAAACTCTTCCGCCAAATAGAATCAGAAAGAACACTGCCAAACTCATTCTATGAGGCCACAGTCACCCTGATTCCTAAACCACACAAACACCCAACAAAGAAAGAGAACTTCAGACCAATCTCCCTCATGAACATAGATGCAAAAATAATAAAATACTAGCAAACTGAATTCAAGAACACATCAAAAGTATCATACACCATGATCAAGTAGGCTTCATCACAGGAATGCAGGAATGTTTCAACATACAAAAGTCTATCAACATAATTCACCATATAAATAAGATGAAAGAAGAAAACCACATGATAATCTCGCTAGATGCAGAAAAAGCATTTGACAAAATTCAACACCTATTCATACTAAAAGTTCTGGAGAGAACGGGCATACAAGGACTGTACCAGAAATAATAAAGGCAATATACAGCAGGCCAGTGCCCATCATCAAAATAAATGGAGAGAAACTTGAACCATTTCCTCTAAAATCAGGGACAAGACAAGGATGTCCATTTTCACCATATCTCTTCAATATAGTACTTCAAGTTCTTGCTAGACCAATACGACAACTAAAGGACATCAAGGGGATAAACATTGGAACCAAAAAGTCAAATTATCCCTATTTGCAGACGGTATGATAGTATACATAAGCGACCCCAAAAAATTCCACCAGAGAACTCTTACAGCAGAAAAACACCTTCAGCAAGGTGGCTGTATACAAAATCAACTCAAAAAAATCAGATGCCCTTCTATATACAACAAACAAATGGACTGAGAAAGAAAAAGGGAAACAATCCTCTTCACAATAGCCACAAACCATATAAAATGCCTGAGGGTAACTATAACCAAGCAAGTAAAGGACCAGTACAACAAGAACTTCAAGCCCCTGAAGAAAGAAATGGAAGAGGCCTTTAGAAGATGGAAAGATCTCCCATGCTCATGGACAGGTAGGTTCAACATAATAGAAATGGCCATTCTACCAAAAGCAATATATAGATTCAATGCAATTCCTACCAAAATACCAACACAATTCTTTATAGACCTGGAAAGAGCTATTCTCAATTTCATATGGAACAACAAAAAACCCAGAGCAGCTAAATCAATCCTGTACAATAAAAAAACATCTGGAGGTATCACCATCCCAGATTTCAAGTTGTACTACAGAGCAATAATAGTAAAAACAGCATGGTATTGGTATAGAAACAGACCAGTGGATCAATGGAATCGAATTGAAGACCCAGAAATGGACACACACACCTATGGCCACCTAATTTTTGACAAATATGCCAAAACCGCAAAATGGAAGAAGGACAGCATCTTCAACAAATGGTGCTGGTCCAACTGGATGTCCATTTGTAAAAGAATGAAATTAGATCCATACTTATCACCTTGTACAAAACTTAAATCCAAGTGGATCAAAGACCTTAACATAAGCCCGGTCACACTAAATCTACTGGAAGAAAAAGTGGCAAAAACCCTGGAAGTCATTGGCACAGGTGACAACTTCCTGAACAGAACACCAACAGCTCAGGACCTGAGACCAACAAACAATAAATGGGACCTCATGAAACTGAAAAGCTTCTGTAAGGCAAAGGACACTGTCATTCGAACAAAATGGCAGCCTACAGACTGGGAGAAAATCTTCACCAACCCCACATCTGACAGAGGGCTAATATCCAAAATCTACAAAGAACTCAAGAAATTAAATGCCAAGAAACCAATTAATCCAATCAAAAAATGGGTGACAGAGCTAAATAGAGAATTCACAAAGGAGGAATCCCTAATGGCCGAGAGACACCTGAAGAAATGCTCAACATCCTTAATCATCAGAGAAATGCAACTCAAGACGACTCTGAGATTCCATCTGATACCTGTCAGAATGGCTAAGATCAAGAGCTCAAATGACAGCACGTGCTGGCGAGGGTGTGGAGAAAGGGGAACCCTACTCCATTGCTGGTGGGAGTGCAGGCTTGTGCAACCACTATGGAGGTCAGTATGGTGATATCTTAGAAAACTTGGAATAGCTTTGCCTCAGGACCCAGCCATACCACTTCTGGGTATACATCCAAATGACTCCTCGTGGAATCATAGGGAAGTCTCCTCATCTATGTTCATAGCAGCCTTATTTGTAATAGCTAGAAATTGGAAACAACCCAGATGTCCCTCAACTGAAGAATGGATTAAAAAACTGTGGTACCTCTATACAATGGAATATTACTCAGCTATGAGAAACAATGAAATTATGCAATTTGCAGCCAAATGGATGGAACTAGAGAAGCTCATCCTGAGTGAGCTAACCCAGACTCAGAAGGATGCGCATGGCATCTATTCACTTATAGTAGGATTTTAGCTATATAGTACAGGATATCTGTACTACAACCAACACACCAAAGGGAACATGGACATAGACTTTTTTTTTCCTTTTTCTTTTTCCTTTCTTCTTTCATTTTTTGTTGTTGTTGTTTGTTTTTTGTTGGTTTGTGTGTTTGTTGGTATGTTTTTTAGTTTTCCCTTCCTAGCAAGGAGACACCTTTCACTGGTGGTACTGCCTTATAGGCCCCCAGTGTATGAAGAGGCTCTTGGCCTTCATATGACTTCTGAAATGGGGCAAGTGACTGTTATGCAGGGACACTCCACTCCAGAGGAGCAAGAGGGAAGGATTAGGGTGTAGAGGATGGGAGGGCAGGGCTGGGAAGGGGGGGAAAGAGGACAATATGATGGAGATGTAATCTGAAGCAACAAATAAATAAATTCATTAATTTTTAAAAAGCAGGTAACAGGTTTAAAACACTGTAAATAAGTTAAAGTTTACAGCCATTCAACCTGGTTTTATAAACCTCCAAGAGTCGAAAAAATTAAAGCTAAGGTAAAATACATGAAATGTGGGGTGTTAGCCCATGCCTTTAACTTCAGCAGAGATGGGAGGAGCACTATAGAGTTAACTGTCTTATAAATTCTAGAGTTACAAGGAACAGGGTGGTCATGGTGCACACCCTTAATCCCATCATTCAAGAAGAATACAACCTTAATCCCAACACACTAGAGACAGAAACAGGCAGATCTCAGAGCTCAAGGTGAGCCTGATACAAAACAAGCTCTAAATAGAGAAAAACTTCAATCCAGGGGTGGTGGAGCACATCTTTAATCCCTTCAGATGAGAACCACAGGTCTTTGATCCTAATACTTAGAATGCAGAGACAGAAACATAGGATTTGGAAGTATTTAAGTTTAAAACTACTTATAAAAGGCCTGCTCAAGACAAACAAATTGTCCTTTGAGATCTCAAAATATATACACTAAAGGTTTGTTTAGCTCCAAAATAAAAAAATAATTTCTTCTTTAATCCAGATTGAAAGATAATACTTTATATATTGTCAAAAAAAGAAATTTGCTTCAAGAGATATATTACCTGACCCCCCCACCCAAAAAAAAAAAAAGGTAATCGTCCCAGAGTTAGTATTAGGGCAGGGCTCTGTTCTTATCTTTCCAGGAGATTTAAAGCATCCATTCAAGGAATCCAGGGACAACTGGACAATGGAAACCTCAGCAGAAAACAAATCAGACACCAAAGAAGATGAGTGGCCCAGATGATCCAGCCTTGCAGACTTCCTCAATAGCTGTTTCCCTCAAAAGTCTACAACCAGGGGGATCCAAGATGGCAGCGGCCTGCGTGGATGTATTTTGATTTCGGGGTTAACAGTCACAAGGCAGCGAGTGTTACAGGACACTGTACAAATGGCACGACCCCTTCTAAATCACACCCAGCTACCCAAGGACCACTGAGAGTCCCTGGGCAGGACGCTCCTTCCCACTCTTGGACACACAAGGAAGCCTCTGGATCTGGGAATCGGGATCCCCCATCCCCCACCAGGAGGGACTCCCGGTAAGTTCCAATCTAAAACCCAGCTGGCAGATTCAGACCCCGCAGAGATAATCCCCACCCTGCTGGGCACCCCAGGTCTCGCACAGATGATCCAACTATCTGGCAAAAGGTTGCGACCCTTGGAAGTGAGCATAGCTCGGCTGCAAAGTGCCTTCAGACTGTAGATCTCAACCCACTGCTGTGATGTTACTGGATAGTTTCCAAGCTGCGGGAGTGGCAAGGCTATTGCAGCTGAAGGGCAGATTTACCCACTGCAGGAACCAACACTGGGCAAACTGCGAGATATTTGAAACTGTCGTATATCGGACTTTTGCACTAGTACTGGCCCTTCCAGCGGGGAAGCAAAGCTTACTTGTACACAGCTGCACCACCTGGATTAGTTAGGTCTCCACCTAGGAGGCTGGACTGAATGACTCACCTTATAGGGGTAAAGTAAGGCAACTCAAATCCTACACCAAAGTGCCCCCTTTGGACCCAATTTCAGAAGACAGCAAAAAAATTCCAAATGGCCAGAGGCCCCAGACAAAAAAAAAAAAAAAAAAAAAAAAGAGCGAAATGTCTCCAACAAAAGAAAGCAACGCTATTCCATCCAGCCCGAACCACCTCACCACAACGGAAACACATGAAAATGATGACAATTCTACATTATGGAAAGTGATAGAGTCCCTTCAAGAAGAACTTAAATCTATGAAGGAATTCAAAGAAGCCACAATTTTACAAGTCAAAACAATGAATAACACCATTAAAGAGCTCCAAGCCAAGGTGACTCAGCTTGAACAGGAAAAGGACAGGGCAATGAAAGATTTCCAGGCATAAGCAAGCAAACTGGAGAAGGAAATGTACAAAACGAACAATACCATTCAAGACATGAAAATAATAAAGAAAACACAGGCAGAGTTAAAAGAGGAAATGGAGAATCAAGGGAAGAGAACAGGAATTACGGATGTGAGTATCAAAAAATAGGATGCAAGAGATGGAAGACAGGACCTCAGGCATGGAAGATTCGAAGGAAGAAATCAGTACAACATCCAAAGAAAATGAGAAAGCTAAAAAATCTCTCACCCTCAACTGTAGGGGTTAGATAAATTAGATTTAGAAAATATATAAGAGTTTTTGATACTGTCTCTTAATTCGGGGCCTGAAGAGCATTATCAGCATGAAGTCAGCAAAAACAGGAAAGACTCAATAGACTGAAAAACAAGGTTGAAGTCAGGAAAACAGGAAAGACTCAATAGAATTGAAGAAATAAAGTATCTGGCCTGACATTGTTTTCAGCTGCTAAGTGGGCGGAGCCCAAATTAAGCTGAAACAGAGTTCCTCCTATTTGAGGTCAGTGCATGGAGCCCAGGAGAGAAGAGGCCCCTGATGCTAAAGAGCTCCAAGAGTCCTGCTGAAAAAAGGGCTGGCCATTGATGGCCAGCTCTCTCCCTGAAGCAGAAAGAAGCCGGTGAGCAAAGAAAGCCTGAGCAAGACACCAAAAGGCCAAGGACTGGACCCTGTGGCTCAGCTTTTGCCTGGAGGGGTTTGATATGTGCGATCAGTGGCCTAGGGGAAACTGTGCCTAGCTTTAAGGACTGAGGCAGAGCAGCTGAGTTCCTGATTCCAAAGAAGTAAGTTGGCCTGCAGACGGCTGGGGTCTCCAAAAGAGAAGAAAGCATGAAGCCTTATTTAAGGTGAGACTGCAATAACCAACTTACCCTGACGAACCTGCATCTGAGAGATCCAGAAAAAGGACTGATAAGTGCGTTAAAGAATCTACAACAAAGACTGTTTTCCTGATGACTGAGGACCTGCCCCAGAAACTGTATCATTCTAAAAGGTTATGAAAGTAGTTGTTATAATTATCAATAGGTTTAGTGGATAGGTTAAAGGGGTTGTAGGATTTTATAGGATTAATAGTTAAGAAATTGTTGGTGTTTGTTATAAGTGAATTAAGTAATAAATAAATAAGTGATAAATAATAATTTAAAAGTTTGGTTACACTCAACATCCAAGAAATCAAGGACTCAATGAAAAGACGGAACCTAAGAATTATAGCATAGAGGAAAGAGAAGACTCCCAACTCCATGGTCCAGGATATATCTTCAACAAAAATCATAGAAGAAAACTTCCCAAACCTAAAGAAAGAGATGCCAGTAAAAATCCAAGAGGCTTACAGAACACCAAACAGATTAGATCAGAAAAGAAACTCCTCTTGCCACATAATAATAGAAACTCCAAATGTAGAGAACAAAGAAAGGATATTAAAAGCTGTAAGAAAAAAAGGCCAAGTCACATACAATTGCAGACCCATCAGAATCACACCTGACTTCTCAGAAACTTTAAAAGCTAGAAGGGCCTGGACAGATGTCCTACAAGCCCTGAGAGAACATAGGTGCCCAGCCAGACTACTATACCCAGCAAAACTCTCTATCAACATAGATGGAGAAAACAAGATATTCCATGACAAAATCAAATTCAAACAATATCTCCTCACAAACCCAGCCCTACAGAAGATCCTAGAAGGAAAATTTCAACCCAGAGAAGATAACTACACCCAAGAAAACAGAGGAAATAGAAACCTCCACAGCAACTAAACAAAAAGAAACACAAGACAACCAGCTATACCAAAATAATGGGAAATAT
The DNA here is from genome assembly GCA_907164525.1 of Lophiomys imhausi. Taxonomy (NCBI): domain Eukaryota; kingdom Metazoa; phylum Chordata; class Mammalia; order Rodentia; family Muridae; genus Lophiomys; species Lophiomys imhausi. Next base: position 4,199,648 of record CAJQZJ010033087.1, on the reverse strand, counting down.
CAACCCCTGGTCACTAATATCCATCAACATCAATGGACTAAACTCGCCAGTGAAAAAACACAGAATTACAGACTGGTTCTGTAAACAAGACCCATCTTTTTGCTGTATAAAAGAAACACATCTCACTATTGAAGATAAACACTCTCTCAGAGTAAAGGGCTGGGGAAAGGTTTTCCAAGAAAATGGACCCAGGAAACAAGCTGCAGTAGCCACCCTAATATCCAACAAAATAGACTTCCAATTGAAGTTAATAAAAAAAGACAGAGAAGGGCATTACATACTCATTAAAGGAAATATCCACCAAGAGGACATCTCAATATTGAACATCTATGCCCCAAATACAAAGGCACCTACATTTATAAAAGAAACACTTCTAAAATTTAAATCATACATTGATCCAAACACTTTAATAGTGGGAGACTTCAACACCCAACTCACAACTATGGACAGATCATCAAGACTGAAGCCAAACAGAGAAATAATGAGTCTAACAGAGATCATGAACCAAATGGACCTAAGAGATATCTACAGAATATTTCACCCAAACACAAAACAATACACCTTCTTCTCAGCACCTCATGGAACCTTCTCCAAAATCAACCATATAGTTGGACACAAAGATAGCCTCAACAGATATAAGAAAATTGAAAAAACCCCTTGTATCTTATCAGAGCACCATGGAATAAAGCTGAACTTCAATAGCAAAAGAATCAACACAAAGTCTACACTCACATGGAAATTGAACAACTCTTTACTAGAGGACCACTGGGTCAGGGAAGAAATAAAGAAGGAAATCAAAGACTTCTTAAAATCGAATGAAAACGAAGACACAACATACCCAAACCTATGGGACACAATGAAAGCTGTGCTACGAGGAAAATTCATAGCACTAAGTGCCTTCAAAAAGAAAATTGTGACAGCTCATATTAGTGAATTAACAACTAAACACGGTGAATTGGAAAAAAAAAGAAGCAAACACTCCCAAGAGGAACAGAAGGCGGAAGATCATCAAACTTAGGGCTGAAATCAACAACTTAAACAAAAAGAACTACACAAAGAATCAATGAAACCAAGAGCTGGTTCTTTGAGAAAATCAACAAAATAGACAGAACCTTAGCCAAATTAACTAAAAGACAGAGGGAGAAAACACAAATCAACAAAATCAGAAATGAAAAGGAAAAAATAACAACAGACATTGAGGAAATCCAGAGAATATTTGGATCCTACTTTAAAAATCTATATTCCACCAAATTTGAAAACTTAAGTGAAATGGACAATATTCTTGATAGATACCACCTACCGAAGCTAAATCAAGATCAAATAAACAGATTAAACAGCCCTATAACCCCTAAGGAAATAGAAAGAGTCATTAAATATCTCCCAACCAAAAAGAGCCCAGGACCAGATGGCTTCAGCACGGAATTCTACCAGACTTTCAAAGAGGAGCTAACACCAATACTTTTCAAACTCTTTCACAAAATAGAATCTGAAAGAACATTGCCAAACTCATTCTATGACGCCACAGTCAACCTGATTCCTAAACCACACAAATACGCAACAAAGAAAGAGAACTTCAGGCCAATCTCCCTCATGAACATAGATACAAAAATACTTAATAAAATACTAGCAAACCGAATTCAAGACCATATCAAAAGTATCATACACCATGATCAAGTAGGCTTCATCGCAGGAATGCAGGGATGGTTCAACATATGAAAGTCTATCAACGTAATTCACCATATAAACAAGATGAAAGAAAAAAACCACATGATAATCTCACTAGATGCAGAAAAAGCATTTGACAAAATCCAACACCCCTTCATGCTAAAAGTTCTGGAGAGAACGGGCATACAAGGACTGTACCTAGAAATAATAAAGGCAATATACAGCAGGCCAGTGGCCATCATCAAAATAAGTGGAGAGAAACTTGAAGCATTTCCTCTAAACTCAGGGACAAGACAAGGATGTCCACTTTCACCATATCTCTTCAATATAGTACTTGAAGTTCTTGCTACAGCAATAAGACAACTAAAGGAGATCAAGGGGATAAACATTGGAAACGAAGAAGTCAAATTATCCCTATTTGCAGATGATATGATAGTATACATAAGTGACCCCAAAAATTCCACCAGAGAACTCTTACAGCAGAAAAACACCTTCAGCAAAGTGGCTGGATACAAAATTAATTCAAAAAAATCAGAAGCCCTTCTTTATACAACAAACAAATATACCGAGAAAGAAATAAGGGAAACAACCCCCTTCACAATAGCCACAAACAACATAAAGTTTCGGGGGGTAACTCTAACCAAGCACATAAAGGACCTGTACAAGAAGAACTTCAAACCTTGAAGAAAGAAATGGAAGAGGCCTTTAGAAGATGGAAAGATCTCCCATGCTCATGGATAGGTAGGATCAAAATAATAAAAATGGCCATCCTACCAAAAGCAATATATAGATTCAATGCAATTCCTATCAAAATACTAACACAATTCTTTATAGACTTGGAAAGAGCTATTCTCAATTTCATATGGAACAACAAAAAGCCCAGAATAGCCAAAACGGCACAATGGAAGGACAGCATCTTCAACAAATGGTGCTGGTCCAACTGGATGTCCACTTTTAAAAGAATGAAATTAGACCCATACTTATCACCTTGTACAAAACTTAAGTCCAAGTGGATCAAAGACCTTAACATAAGGTCGGTGACACTAAATCTACTAGAAGATAAAGTGGGAGAAACCCTCGATCTAATTGGCACAGGCGACAACTTCCTGAACAGAATACCAACAGCTCAGGACCTGAGACCAACAATCAATAAATGGGACCTCATGAAACTGAAAAGCTTCTGTAAGGCAAAAGACACTGTCATTCAAACAAAACAGCAAACTACACACTGGGAGAAAATCTTCACCAACCCCACATCTGACAGAGGGCTAATATCTAAAATCTACAAAGAACTCAAGAAATTAAATGCCAAAAAACCAAATAATCCAATCAAAAAATGGGGACAGAGCTAAACAGAGAATTCACAAGGAGGAATCCCTAATGGCTGAGAGACACTTGAAGAAATGTTCAATATCCTTAATCATCAGATAAATGCAACTCAAGACGACTCTGATATTCCATCTCACACCTGTCAGAATGGCTAAGATCAAAAGCTCAAATGACAGCACATGCTGGTGAGGGTGTGGAGAAAGGGGTACACTACTCCAGTGTTGGTGGGAGTGCAGGCTTGTGCAACCACTATGGAGGTCAGTCTGGCGATATCTTAGAAAACTTGGAATAGCTTTGCCTCAGGACCCAGGCATACCACTTCTGGGTATACACCCAAATATCTCTTCATGGAATTATAAGGAATTTTCCTCATCTATGTTTATAGCAGCCTTATTTGTAATAGCTAGAAACTGGAAACAACCCAGATGTCCCTAAACCGAAGAATGGGTTAAAAAACTGTGGTACATCTACACAATGGAATATTATTCAGCTATCAGAAACAATGAAATTATTCAATTTGCAACTAAATGGATGGAACTAGAAAAGCTCATCCTGAGTGAGCCAACCCAGACTCAGAAGGACGCATATGGCATCTATTCACTTATAGTAGGATTTTAGCTATATAGTAGAATGTATCGATACTACAACTAACACACCAAAGGGAACTTGGACATAGACTTTTTATTATTTATTTATTTATTTATTTATTTATTATATTTTTTTGATATTTTTTCTATTTTTTAGTGTTTTTTATATATTTGTCTGCTTATTTGCTTGTTTGTTTTTTAGTTCTCTCTCCCAGGCATTGAGACACTTTTCACTGATGGTATTGCCTTGTAGACCCCCAATGAATGAGGAGGCTCTTGGCCCTCATACAACCTCTCAACCTAGATGAGGGACTTTTATATAAGGACACCCCACCCCAGAGAAATGGGATCGAAGTGTTAGGAGGTAAAGAGAAAAAATGAAATGTGATGTTTCGTCCTTTTACTACTAATTGTCTTAAACTGTTTAGGATAATTAAGAAATGCAAACTAATTGTTATGCAAGCCGGTCATTCAGTTAGGTACTATGACAGCCTATTATAGTTACTTGCTAAGCTAATCAGAAACAAACCTGCTAAGAGACAAGCAACATCTGCTTACCCTAATAGAAGAGATAGATAGGGCCTCTTCAAAAACCTCAAGAGATCTGCAGAATATGGCATTCAAAGATGTTTTCGTAACTTTAGATTTTTTTTTTATCAAGACATATCAACTCCTGACAACGCCCCCTGTTCTATCCCAAGTACAAGATGAGCATCAAAGAATCTCCAGTGGGAGATGATTGAATTAGTTGCAAGCCTATCTCTGGGTAGGAAAAGCCCCTTGCTCCAACTGTAGACAGAATGCTGTCCAAAAAGGAGAAAACCTGGAAGCAGGTAAGTCGACAGCCTAGCTCTGCCAAGAAAGGGTAGGTAAGTCCTTCATAATTCCTGCTCTACAATCCATGTCTGTCAGAGAAATGGGGCCAAACGGCTGAAGACTGATGCTGTAATGTATGGAGAGAAAATGGGAACTGTCCAGCCAGCCACTGGTATGTCATTTCTTAGTTTGGGAAGCTGCAGGCCCTGTACTTCCTATAAAATCAGATATATTTATTCCTCTCAGGTCTCTGAGGTGGTTGAAGAACAGATAGCTAGAGTCTCATAATTAAATTTTGAGTTGTTTAGGAGTCAAGAGAGTGTTCTATAAGAAGATACTTTTAAAATTGTGTTGCAAGTTAGTATGAATGTTGAGTTAGATATAGAACTTTAAACTCATGGAGATGGTTAGATAGTAGAATGTTAAAGTGAGATCTACTTCCATGTAAATAACCTTCAGCAATACTTTTTTGGTTTCCCGAAGTCCTGGATGACTTTATTAAATTAATTCTAAGTACTTATAAATGAAATTAATTTTCCAGCAATATTGATTATATAAAAACACATTTTAAAGTTAAATTTCTTTTATACATACATATTTGTATGTATGTATGTATGTGTGCATATGCCACAGCATGCATGTGATAGTCAGAGAAAAACTAGAAGGAGTTGCCTCTCCCTTTCACCATTTGGGTCAGAGTAAGGGAACAAATTCAGGTGACCATGCTTAATGGACAGTACCTTTGTGCTGGGCCACCTTTCCAGCTCACATGCAATTCTTTGCATATAACGTTGTGTATTGAACTTCTGATAATGGTTGTATTATAAATTACCTACAATTTTCTATACAGTCATGTGTCCTACAGAAAGAGAGGTCAGCAGAGAGAGAAAGACAGAGTAAAGAAAAAACACAACAGATTTTCTTTTGACCTTTTCTCATTTACATTTTTTCTTGCTTTATTGCTATGGTGAGGACCTTAGAAAGAATAGAAATGACAGTGGGTATACCTGCCTATTTATCTCTTAGGGAAAACATTCAGTATTGTACCATTAAGGAGGTGCTTGGCTTCAAGATTTTCATATGTCAATAATAACATGGAAGTTCTCTTTCATTTGTAGACTCTAATAGTTTTTCATTGACAAAAATGTTTACCAACATATAGTTTTTCTATTTCTTTTTTCTTTTCATTGTTTTTATTTATTTTGTGAATTTCACCTCATGCACCCTGTTCTCTCTCCTCTCCCACCTCCCCTTAGACCCACCCTCCACCCTTGCAACCTCCCCTCACATAAAAAAAAAATCTCATTGTGGAAGCTGTAGTGTGTTTCAGTGTGTCCCACAATATTCCATTTTGTCCACACGTTTTTGCTTGCAAATGTTCATTATAATATCTTGCTGGTCTGGAATGAGGCCTCTGGCTTCTGCTACTTTGTCATTACTGGAACCTCACTGGGACTCTTCTCAGCTATACTATTATTGTCTGGTGTCATAGAGATCCTGTAGTTTTGGGTCTGAGAAACTGGCCTCTTCGTGGACTCTAGCAATTCATCCATGGGGTGGGCCAACTCAAAGTCCTTGTTCTTGGCCTGTAACCCCTAAGTGCAGAGCCTGCTCTCTGGAGCACCACAATTCCTTCATCCAGGTCTGGCTGTAGTGTGCTTCCCAGGCAAAGTGCAGGGCCTGCTCTCCCAAGTGCTGCAACATGTGAGGGGCAGGGACAACTCTCCTGCTCTTGTGAGCCTATCAGGCCCAGATCTCCTGTCCACTTCTGGTGTTTTGGGCAGAAGAGAGGGGAGGGAATCTCTCCCTTGCCAACATTATCACAAAGCAGACAAATAGCAGGGCTGACACTACCACACTCACTCCCCTGGAGCTGGCTCACCCACAACCCCCACATCTAGGGCCAAACAGGGTTATTCTAGTCTCTGGCATGCTTTCTAACATGGGAGCCCATCTGGTGCTTGCCTGGTGCTGGACTGGTATTCTATACAGCCTAGTTCCTCTTTCAGGTCCCATGGCACTGAAGTGATGTTGGTATCTGCCTTGTCGCCCTCCCTACCAGGAATGTTAGGCTACTATTCATTCAGATGCTAGCAATTTCAAAAATACTTTATTAGAGTTAAACAGGTGAATACATTGTAGTTGAGAGGGACATTGTGACTCATTGTCAGATAAAGAAGCAATGGGAGCACAGAATAAATCTTGTATTCACCAGAAATACGAGTATGAGCTCATATTTAATACATTAATGATTAAATGAAATAAGTATGTCTATATGTATGTGCAATGAAGAATTAGCTCAGCAGTACTATTGCTGAAACCCTTCCTATTCTAGAAGACCCATTTCCATGACTGACCTTGGTTTGCTCCTTTATTTTGAGACCCTGCAATGCTCTGATGAACATTTTGCCTGCTGGGAGCTTTGAAGTCCTGCACTATTTTGTTGAGACGACATGTGCAATCAAGGTAATTTGTTCAGTCAGTGTGATTTATGCTAAATGCTTTCCTGTCATAGATATGGAACTTTAGAACCACTTAGTGTACACAACTATGTACATCCAATCAGAACTCTTGATTTCTAGGCTCAAGCAAACTTCCCTAGTAGACAGCACCATGAATATTGGTGGGAAGTGATGGTGTATTGCTGGAGCAATCAGCTGTGCATTCTGTGGCCATCTCCTGGGAGAAGTTTCCAACTAAATTCCTCCAGTCTTCATTTCAAGAAGTTTTTTTCCCTTTGCTTATTTTGATTTCTATCCATGACCATGGTGAGTTCTGCGTTTTGTAAGTACTTCTACCAAAATACTGAATCTAGATAATCTTGGGAATGCCCAGCATATGTGAAGTATGTATAACTGGTTTAATATATCTGCCTTTAGTTCTCTTGGACTGCCCACTGAAAGGATCTAAAAGCGTGCCTGGTAGCAACAAGATCTTTATAAGTAAATACCATTGTGTTTGTAAATACAAACTATTTAATTATTTGATCATGGGGCTGAGCAGGGAAAATACAAGATAAGTTGGGTGCACTGTATAATCTCAGAAATGAAGGGAGGATAAGAGAGAGGGAAAGATACAAAGGAAGGAAGGAGAGATGGAGGGAGGAAATAGGAGACAGAGAGACAGACAGGCTGACTAACTAATACCCTATCCTATAGCCAAAGTGCACAATATTTTGTAGTCTGAAAAAAGAGATAAAGGATAATGGTGTTTAAATCCACAACAACGAATAAATACTCTTGAGCACATATTGATCTAAGTAAATAAGGGTAATTTGGTGGCAAATCTTTATAAAAAGATATCAAAGGCCAGCAAGATAGCTCAGTGGGTAAAGGAATCTGCCACCACACCTGATAACCTGAGTTTCATCTTAACAACCCACATGGTGGAAGGAAAGAGAGGACTCCTCCAAGTTGTCCCCTGTCCACATGTGCACCTTGATACACCTCTTACAAAATAAACAAATATAATAATTTTTAAAGAATTTCAAGCAATAAATGAAGAAAGGAAAATGGGAATGGAAAATCACTACTCAAAAATCACAATAACAATTTATGTGCATAAGGCCAATAAGTGAACACTCTATTACCAAGAAGAAACAGGACATTTGTAAAGCACTGAGTATGTACTTCAACATATTTACTACTAATCTGGGTGTTTCTTAAATATATCTACAAATTATTTGATGTTTATTCTAGTAAGAGGTAGATGTTAACTTCTCTTCTCCAATACATATTGGTCTTTGTGATTTTGTTTCTAGTAAACAAACTATGGAAGGGGAAAATACCACAGAACCAAGACATTATTACATTATTATAAACATGTGTCTATATGTCCATATGTCTCTATGATTATACATATGTATACTACAGATATATGTAATGTCATAGAATCATGGCATATTGTGTTAACCAATGACTCAAGGTAATTATCACAAATTTATGTCACACTGATACCATGCATCCCTGAAATTGCAAGAGGAGCATATTACCCCATGGTGATGCTCTTGCCCTGGCCTTGTGGAGGCTCCAGTTTCAGGGGTTGTTCCTCAAATACCACACACCTGGCTTTTGTTTTGCTTTCCTTTGGGTTTTGGTTTTGGTTTCTTGTTTTGAATATTTTTTAAAACAGGGGTTCTCATTTGTCTGGGTCTCTCGGCAAGCAGACTAGGGCTGACTAGTCAGCAAGCCCCAGGGATCCATCTGTCACTACTAAGATTACAGGTGTGGATCACACATAGATTTCTTATGTGGGTTCTTGAGTTCAAACTGAATCATCTCTCCAGCCAAATTTTGTTGAAAATAATTATTTTTATAGAGTATATTCTCATGATTTCACCTCCCTGGTGTCCTCCCAGATCCTCCCCCTCATCCAACTCCACACTTTCTTTCCCTCTCTCCCTAGAAAACAAACAGGCCAACAAACCAACAAACAAGCCAGACTAAAACAAAGCAAACAAATAAACATAGAATAAAAAAGAAAAAGCACAAGAAACCCACATGCAGACACACATATGCATGCACGTACACAAAATCCATTTTTTAAAAAAAAGTGGAAATCATAATAGATAAGCAAAAGATATGTAAAAAAAAATGTAATATGAGACAAAAACTTCCAAAAATATCGTGGAGCTTGTTTTGTGCTGACCATGTACTGCTGGGCCTAGGGCCTCCCTAAGTGTGGTTTGCATACCCAGCTAGGCTCCCTTGGAGAAAGCTCATTTTTCCTTTGTGAGTGATTGACAGAAATAGATTTTGGGTTAAGGATAGGAGCTCGTGTCTACTTGCTGTCTCAGCGTTGGGATGTCATCTGGCTTAGCACTCTGCATGCTTCCTGTCTCTGAGTTCACATGGGCACCATGCTGTGTCTGGAGGGCCCTATTTCCTGGGTGTCTTCCATCCCCACTACTCAGTCCAAATTTTCAAACTTTTCAACACCATGCTTCATTTACTTCCTACATTTTATGCTGATACACGTACCTCCATTACTTGTACAATATACTCTAGAGCAGTGGTTCTCAACCTTACTGATGCAGTTACTGTTCCTCATGTTGGGGTGACCCAACCATAAAATTATTTCGATGCTACCTCATAACTGTAATTTTGTATTATATGAATCATAATGTAAATATCTGACATGCAGGATATCTGATATGCAACCACTATGGTATTCATGACCCACAGGTTAAGAACCACTGCTCTGGAATATGGTGCAATGTCCTGTAATTTTTTGCTTTAATCAGTCATGTTTTAAAGGAATAAAGAAAACATAAGATCTTTTCTATTTACAAATATACTTGCCGTTTCAGAAGTTCTTCATCCTTCCCTGTAGAAGTAAATAATTAAAGTATTTAATGGGTCAGCGGTGTTAATGCTTAACCTGCCATTATAAATAAACACATAGACAACCGATGGATTTTAACAAGCCTTAGTCTGAATTGAGCAATCTTGGCCCATCTAAGTTAGCTCGTTTTTTAAATGTTTATTTATTACTTCAAGTTACATCTCCATCACAGTCCCCTCCCTCCACCCCTCCCAGTCCCACCCTCCCAACCTCTCCCCCTTCTACCCTACTCGTCCAGTGTGGGGTGCCCCTACATATAGCTCCCCTCAGTTCAGCAGTCATATAAGGGTTAAGAGCTTCCTCTTGCACTGGGCACCTACATGGTAGTTCCATTAGGGCAAAGTGTCCCACTAATAGGTAACAAAATCTATGTTCCTGTTCCTTTCAGCCTGTTGGTTGTAGGATAGTTATCCTGTACTATATGGCAAAAATCCAGTTATAAGTGAATATATGCCATGTGCCTCTTTCTAGGTCTGGGTTAGCTCACTCAGGATGAGCTTTTCTAGTTCCATCCACTTTTCCTTAAATAGGATCTGTCCTTGTTCCACCTGGCTTTAGCCTCTGGGCTCTGTCCATTTAGCAGCTAAAAACAATGCCAGGCCATAAAACCTTGTTTTTAGTCCATAGAGTCTCTCCTTGTTTCACCTGGCTTCAACCTTGTTTTTGGTCCAAACTCTCCTCATTTCACCTGACTCCATCCTTGTATTTAGTCCATAAACCAATAAGCTAATTGCCCACAGCCAAGTTGATCTTCATGCCTCAGATTAAGAGACTGTATCAGAAACCCCTAGATATTTACTAAATCTAATTTATATTAACATAACTCCCCGTACACTGAGGAGCTCAGGAGCCCCTGCCCCACTCCACCTCTTCTTTTCTTCCCTTCATTCTTCTGTTGAGAGAGTCACACCAGGCAGCAAATCTCATAAGAGATTTATTAGAGAGTCCAGGGTGTGAAGGGATATATCCAGGGTTGGCTCCCTCTGCTCCCAGGAGACGACAGCAGGGAACTGAGCAGACACAGCTTTTATGTAGGATTTCTTAGGGGGTGGAGCTTTCTAGGGAAGATATTTCCAGGATGAGAATTGGTGGAATTTCAAGTCCTGAGCTCTAGGGAACTCAGGGATTGGTGGGTTTCTGTGGGAAGATCAAGGATTGGTGGGTTTTCCTGGTCAGGGATTGGTGGCTTTTTGTTCAGAGTATTCACCTAAAATGAGCATAATCTGGGAGGGGTCTTATTGAGGGGCTGGAGATGACCTTGTTGATAGTTACAGAGGCTGGAAACTCTGTTATGACATTAGGGAGGTCTGGGGGAGGGTCCTGGCTTCTGGAGCTCCTCCAGAACAGGCCTGGCCACTTTCCTGCTTTGAAGGTTCACAAAGTATATAATGTTTACTAAGAATACAAAGTTTACAAAGAGAGTCCCTGGCAGGGAAGCCTTTCCTTGCAGCTTGAGTGGCATGGATAGCCAATAAGAACTATGTAAGGGGATGGAGGAAGCCAGCATGGAGGAGTCAGGGGAAATGACAGAGGACAGTGGGAGAGGGAAATGATGAAAAATAAAAAGTAATGACATGCATTTACAAAAACTCCATAATTAAACCCATCACTTTGTATGCTAACTTTGAAAAGTTAATTAAAAGAATTGTATAGAACCAAGATGCGGTAGAAAATGTGACTGTATCTTTGAAGTCCACACTATGAGGCAGAACAGGGTAGTCTGTACCACACAGTGGTGAAGCATTTCAACCAATTCTCACCCAGGCTGTATGCCAACTAAAATTTGCTTGAAAATGGTAGCTGCCACAGAATAATGGGAAGAACTAAAAATATTGAGAAGAGTTCTACGATTTTCAGGATGGTTATTTTCAATGTTATGGCATTGAAAATGAAGAGTCAGTTAATATATAAGTTCTACCTTAAACAAGAAAAAAAAATCTGACTAAAAGCTAACACTTGATCTAGCAAGATGGCTCAGGAGATAAAAACATCTGCTGGCAAGCCTGACAATGTCAGTTCAATTCCCAGGATTCACATGGTGAAAGTAGACGCTTGAATCTATCTAGCTGTTCTCTGACACACACACACACACACACACACACACACACACACACACACACACA
>CAJQZJ010033087.1:4164270-4187775 GCA_907164525.1 Lophiomys imhausi | reverse complement strand
ACACACACACACACACACACACACACACACACACACACACACACACATACATACACACACACACACACACAGAGAGAGAGAGAGAGAGAGAGAGAGAGAGAAGTAAGTAATTTTTTAGGTTTTTTGAGAGAGGGTTTCTCTGTGTAACTGCCCTGGCTGGCTGTCCTGGACTCCCTGGCTTTGAACTCACAGAGATCCGCCTGCCTCTGACTCCTGAGTACTAGCAGGGGCGTGGCTTAACCAGCTGAGCAAGATTAACTCAAAGGACTTGAGAAAGGGATAAAAAGTCAGAGCCCCGGGGAAAAGGGGGCTCTACAAAGAAGTAGGAGAAAGGGCTACAAAGAAGAAGGAAGTTGCTGCTCTCCCAGCTGCTGGTGCTCCCCTAAACTGCTGCTTGTTCTTCCTGCTGCTGTCTCCTGGTTTGCTTGACTTCTATTGAGATTGGCATTGCCCCCAAAGAACCCAATGACCCTAATCAGCAGGAAGTAGCCTAAAGAGAACTATGCCCCCCCTTTCACCTCTAACCTTCTTTCTCTCCTGCATAGTGTTGGGAGGATGGGAGGTAGAGGTATTAAGTATTATAAAAATAATTAGAGTGTATAATTAAGTTAAGTACAAAAATAATAAAAGCCACCTTGCTACAATATATAGTAGTCTCCTCTTCTCTCTAGGGGCTATGTTCCAAGTCCTCCAAGGAATATCTGAAACCACAGACAGGACCAAGCCCTATAATGTAATTCCTTCTCCACTTGACTGAACACTCCCCATGTGCTATGGTTGTAGGTCTCACAGTTGTATGTTAACAGCAAAACCAGCATGGATTTCTTTTTCCCTTCTTCACAATGTCATGGCTGGGAGAGGGTTCTTACCATAGATCTTAGTAAGCACAACATGCAATTGTTCCCTTCCTGCTTTTCACTTAAAGGAACTCCTTTATAACTTGGGATATCCAAATTGTTAGGATCACTATTCTTGGGTGTTGGGGCCATTATTAAATATAATAAGGATTATTTGCACTCTGACACCTCAACATTTGATCGGATGATACAAATTGCTCCTGACTGGATATACCAGACTAAGTGTTGGTTCATATCTGGGCAGGATGCCATGAGATTTCATTATTCCTCTCAAAGCATCCTATGATCTAAAACTCATCAATTATTAATTGCTGAAATTTCCACTTAATATTTTCAACCATGGTTGGTTGTAATTAATAACTTAAATACATAAAATCATTAATTGTGGATAAGAGTGTATAACCATATTAAAATGGAAATTGGTTGTGGAAAGAGGACACACAACTATAGAGAGACCCATAAAAATCAACTAACTTAATTTGTTAATGTGGGGCTATCTGTCAGTATGTTGTGCAATAGACTGGTTCTTGACTGTTCCCCAAAGGCCTACTTGTTAAAGGCTATACCATGGTAGCAATAGTGGGAGGCAGTGGAGGTTTTGATAGTGGAGACTACAGGAGGTCTTTAGGTCACTAAGGATGTCCTCATGAAGGAATTTGCCTTCTAGGCCATGACATAAGTGGTTTTGTTGCACCACACTGTCCTCCTAATGCATAGCCTCATCATGAAAGCAATTAGTCCAATTCATTAGCTGAGATCTCCAAAACTGTAGGCAAAAATACACCATTTCTCTTAATAAGTTGAATGTATATATTATTTGTTATAGTGACGTAAAGATAACATACTGATTTAGTTAATGCTATTTAGAAATCTGTCCCATTCTGTTTTTTTTTTTTAAATATCAATAAGGCAGTAACTTTGATATAATACAGAGTTATAAAGATGACTTTTGGAACAAAGTGCCTTGTCAAGGAGTGGCTAGGAAATCAAATCTAAACTGATTGAAATTCTATCTTCTAGAATAGCAGTTCTCAACCTGTAGGTTGTAACTCCGTTAGGGGAGTCAAATGATCCTGTCCGAGGGTTGCTTAAAACCATTGGAAAATACAGATATGTACATTACAATCCACAGGAGAAGCAAAATTACAGTAATGAAGTTGCAACAAAAATAAATTTTATGGTTGGGGTCACCACATGAGGAACTGTATTAAAGAGTGGCAGCATTAGGAAGGCTGAGAACCACTCTTTTAGACCATCTCTTGGCATCTTTCTACTGATTCATAGGTTGCACATTATAACAGTAACTAATGAGATGGCTCTTTCTATAGAAATGAAAACATTGCATGGTTTCTGTCCACACAGACCTCCCTTCAAACTGGAAGTCCTTTTGTAACATTCCATTATATCTGCTTCCTGTTTAAATTTGTTGTTGCTACAATTCCACCTGCTTTCCTGGAAACCATTCCAACACCAGGGACTCCAGGTAAAACCCCACTCCATACCCTAGGATAAGATAGGATAAGAAAAATAGCACCCAGGGCAATATGGCATGACTAGAGCATAGTTATCCTACTACAACAAGCCCTGGATATTCCAACACAGCTGAGGCACAAGAAAATGACCTTAAATCCAATCTTATGAAGATGATAGAGGCTTTTAAAGAGGAAATGAATAAATCCCTTAAAGAAATACAGGAAAATACAAACAAGGTGAAGTAAATAAATAAAACTGTTCAATACCTGAAAATGGAAATAGAATCAAAAAAGAAAACACAAACTAAGAATGTGTTGCTGGGACCCAGGCCCAGGACTTTTGGGGGCGGGGATGAGCTGGCATAGAGTCAAAACCAAAACTCTGGGGGTTCAGTAAGTAGCAAAAGCAGACCCATTTATTTCAGAAAGAGGGTGCCCCCTTTATGTCCTCTGCCCAGAGTCCCACTGGCCCCAAGGCTGCTGCTGTGGCTCTTCCTTATTGGCTTATTTCTCATTACCCAGTGTGGTGTTGTCAGTCTCCAGGCAGGTTCAGGCAGGTCTCAGGATGGGCATGTCTGAGTGTGCCCTAGCATGTCTCAGGCTGGCACCATAAGGAAGCCCAGCCACACATGCACACTGTTTATCAGCAGGCCTTGTTCTAATCAATGGAAGGCCTTGTTCCTCCTACAGGAATCCTGGAAATGGAAAACCTAGGTAAGAAAACAGGAACTACAGATGCAAGCATCATCAACAGAATTCAAGAGATGGAAGAGAGAATCTCAGGCATAGAAGATACAATAGAAGAAATAGATAATTGGTCAAAGAAAATAGTAAACCTAAGAAGTTCCTGACACAAAACATCCACAAAATCTGGAACACTATAAAAAGACCAAACCTTAGAATAATAGGAATAGAAGAAGGAGAAGATTCCCAATTCCAAGGCCCAGAAATTTTTCAAAAAAAACATAGAAGAAAATTTCCCTAACCTAAAGAAAGATGCCCATAAAAAGCTTACAGACCACCAAATAGATTGGACCAGAGAAGAAAGTCCTCCCCATATAATAAAACACTAAATCTACAGAACAAAGAAAGATTCAATTCAATGCGTCAAGGAAAAAAAGGCCAAGTAACATATAAAGGTAGACCTATCAGAGTTATACCCTATTTCTTAACAGAGACTATAAAAGCCAGAAGGGCCTGGACAGATATCTTGCAGACACTAAGAGACCACAGATGTCAGTCCAGACTACTATATCTATCAAAACCATAGATGAAGAAAGCAAGATATTCCATGACAAAACCAAATTTAAATAATATCTATCCATAAATCTAGCCCTAGGCGCATGCGCGCGCACGCGCGCACACACACACATGCTACCACCACCAACATCAAAATAACAGGAATTAACAATCATTGGTCATTAATAGTTCTTAACATTAATGGACTCAATTCCCCAATTAAAGGACACAAGCTAATAGAATGAGTGCCAAAACAGGATCCATTAATCCACTGCATACAGGAAACACTCCTCAATATCAAAGATAGACATTACCTCAGAGTAAAGGGTTAGAAAAAGTTTTCCAAGGAAACAGACTCAAGAAGCAAACTGGTATAGTCATTCTAATATCTAACAAAATAGACTTTCAACCAAAATCAATCAAAAAAGAAGGGGAAGGATACTCCATACTCATCAAAGGAAAAATCTACAAAGATGATGTCTCAATTCTGAATATCTATGCCCCAAGTGCAAAGGCACCCACATTTGTAAAAGAGCGTTACTAAGGCTTAAATTACACATCAAACCCTACACATGAATAGTAGGAGATTTCAATACCCCAATGGGTATTCAACTCACCAATGGACAAGTCATCCAGACAGAAACTAAACAGAGAAAAAAATGGAACACACATTATGACACAAATGGACCTAATAGATATTTACAGAACATTTCACCCAAACACAAAAGAATATACTTTCTTCTGGAAACCTCACTTAATATTCTCCAAACTGACTATATACCAGTCACAAAGCAAGTCTTGATAGATACAAGAAAATTGAAATAATGACCTGTACCTTATCAGACCACCATGGATTATAGTTGGACTTTAACAACAACAGAAAACCTACAAACTCATGGAAACTGAACAACCCTCTACTAAATGGACTCTGGGTCAAGGAAGAAATAAAGAAATGAAAGACTTCCTAGAAATTCAATGGAAATGAATGCATAACATACCCAAACTTATGGGACACAATGAAAGCAGTGCTAAGAGGAAGTTCATAGCACTAAGTGCCTTCATAAATAAATTAGTGAGATCTCATATTAGTGACTTAACAGCACACTTGAAAGCTCTAGAACAAAAAGAAGCAAACACACCCAAGAGGAGTAGACAGTAGGAAATAATCAAACTGAGGGTTGAAATCAATAAAAAAGAAACAAAGAAAACAATACAAAGAACAATACAAAGAGTTGGTTCTTTGAGAAAATCAACAAGACAGACAAACGCTTAGCCAAACTAACTAAAAAGCAGAAAAACAATATCCAAATTAACAAAATCAGAACTGAAAATGGGGACATAGCAACAGACACCATGGAAAGCCAAGAAATGGATGATTATAATAGATAGATAGTGGTATCAAGAGATATAACTTACCAAAGTTAAATCATGACCTGATAAACTATCTAAACAGACCTATACCCTCTAAGGAAATAGAAGCAGTCATTAAACATCTCCCAAACAAAAAAGTCCAGGGCCAGATTTTAGTGCATAAATCTACCAGAATTTTAAAGAAGAGCCAATACCAATGCACCTCAAATTATTCCACAAAATAGAAACAGAAGAAACACTGCCAATTTTATTTTGAGGCCACAGTCACCCTGATACCTAAACCACACAAAGACTCAACAAAGAAAGAGAATTACAGATCAATTTCCCTCGTGAACATTTATGCAAGAATATTCAATAAAATACTCACAAACTGAATCCAAGAACACATCAAAAACATCATCCATCATGATCAAGTAGGCTTCATCCCAGGAATGCAGGGATGGTTCAACATAGGAAATCCATCAATGTAATTCACATGTAAACAAACTGAAAGAAAAAAAAACACATGATCATCTCATTAGATGCTGAAAAAGCCTTTGACAAAAGTCCAACATCATTTCATAATAGAAATCTTGGAGAGATCAGGGATAAAAGGTACATATCTAAACATAATAAAAACAATATACAACAAGCTGATAGCCAACATCAAATTAAGTGAAGAGAAACTTAAAGCAATTCCACTAAAATCAGGGACAAGACAAGGATTCCCATGCTTCTTATCTCTTCAATATACTACTTAAAGTTTTAGCTAGAGCAATATGAGAACTAAAAAGATCAAGGGGATATATATTGGAAAGGAAGAAGTCACAATATCACTATTTTTAGATGATATGATAGTATACATAAGTGACTCCCAAAACTCAACCAGGGAACTCCTACAGCTGATAAATACCTTCAGTGAAGTGGCTGGGTACAAAATTAATTTTTAAAAAAAGTTAGTAGCCCTCCTTTACACAAATGATAAATAGACTGAGAAATTAGGAAAATGACATCCTTCACAATAACCACAAATAATATAAAATATCTTGATGTAACTCTGACTAAGCAAGTGAAAGACCTGTATGGCAAGAACTTCCAGTTTCTGAAGAAAGAGATTGAAAAAGATATCAGAAGATGGAAAGATCTCCTATGTTCATCGATAGGTAGGATTAACATAGTAAAAATGGCCATCTTACCAAAAGCAATCTACAGATTCAACACAAATCCCACCAAAACTCCAATACAATTCTTTACAGACCCTGAAAAAATAATACTCAACTTCATATGGAAAAACAAACAAACAACAAAAACAAAAACAGGATACAGACACAGCGGTGCATGCTTTTAATCCCAGCACTTGGGAGGCAGAGACAGGTGAATCTCTGTGAGTTTGAGGCCAGTCTGGTCTACAAAGCGAGTCCAGGACAGCCAGAACTATTACACAGAGAAACCCTGTCTCGAAACAAACAAACAAAACCCCCCAAAAACAACAAAAAAAACAAGATAGCTAAAACAATAAACAACTTCTGGAGGTATCACCATCCCTGATTTCAAGCTGTAATACAGAAAATAGTAATAAAAACCACATGGTACTGGCATAAAAACAGACAGGTTGAGCAATAGAATCCAATTAAGGACCCAGAACTAAATCCACACACCTATGGATACTTGATGTTTGACAAGGAAGATAAAATTATACAATGGAAAGAGAGTATCTTCAACAAATGGTGCTAGTCCAACTGGATGTTGGCATGTAGAAAAATGTAAATAGGAATTCACAAAGGAGGAATCTCTAATGGCAGTGAGACACTTAAAGAAATGCTCAACATCCTTAATCATCAGAGAAATGCAACTCAAGATGACTCTGAGATTCCATCTCACACTTGTCAGAATGGCTACGATCAAAAACTCAAATGACAGCCGGGCGTGGTGGTGCACACCTTTAATCCCAGCACTTGGGAGGCAGAGGCAGGCGGATCTCTGTGAGTTCGAGGCCAGCCTGGTCTACAAAGCAAGTCCAGGACAGCCAGGGCTGTTACACAGAGAAACCCTGTCTCGAAAAACCAAAAAAAAAAAAAAAAAAACTCAAATGACAGCACATGCTGGCGAGATTGTGGAGAAAGAGGAACACTCCTCCATTGCTGGTGGGAGTGCAAACTTGTACAAACACTATGGAAATCAGTCTGGTGATATTTTAGAAAACTTGGAATATCCCTACCTCAAGAACCAGCCATACCACTTCTGGGTATCCACCCAAATGTTCCTCACCAAACCACAATGACATATCCTCATCTATGTTCATATCAGTCTTATTTGTAATAGCTAGAAACTGGAAACAACCCAGATGTCCCTCAACTGACGAATGGATAAAAACAAATTGTGGTACATTTCCACAACAGAATACTACTCAGCTATCAGAAACAAGGAAATCATGCAATTTGCAGCCAAATGGATGGAACTAGAAAAGCTCATCCTGAGTGAGCTAACCCAGACTCAGAAAGATGCACATGGCATCTACTCACTTATAATTGGATTTTAGCCATGTAGTACAAGATAACTATCCTATAATCAACATACCAAAAAAAGATCAGGAACACAGACTTTGTTACCTGAGTGGAACAATTTGCCCTGGGGTGCTGCCATGTAGGCCCCAGTGTAAAAGGAAGCTCTTAGCTCTCATATAACTGTTGAACCAAGAGGGGCTGATATGTAGGGACAGTCCACACAGGGGAAGTCGGATGAGTGGGAGGAGGAGGAGAGGGTGGCAGGGTAGAAAGAGCAGGAGTGGAAAGAGGGCACTGTGATGGAGATGTAACTTGAAGTAATAAACATTTAAAAAAACTTCAAGAATCTAAAAAAATAAAAAAGAAAAAGAAAAATATAATTAGATCCATGTCTATCACCCTGCACAAAACTCAAGTCCAAGTGGATCAAAGACCTCAAAATAAAACCAGATACACTGAACTTGATAAAAGAGAAAGTAGGGAATTGCCTTGAACTCACTGGAACAGGAGACAACTTCTTGAACAGAACACCAATAGTTTAGGCGCTAAGATCAACAATCAATAAATGGGACCTCATGAAACAGAAAAGATTCTGCAAGGCAAAGGACACCATCAAAAGGACAAAAGGGCAGCCTACAGAATGTGAAACGATCTTTACCAACCCTACATCCAACAGATGGCTGATATCCAAAATATATAAAGAACTCAAGAAATTAGACACCAACATAGCTCAATTAAAAAATGGGGTACAGATCTAAACAGAATTCTCAACAGAAGAATCTCTAATGGCTGAGAAGCATTTAAAGAAATTCTCAACATCCTTAGTTATCAAGGAAATGCAAGTCAAAACGACTCTGAGATTCCATCTCACACCTGTCAGAATGGCTAAGATAAACTCAAGTGACAGCACATGCTGGCAAGGATGTGGAGCAAAGGGAATGCTCCTCCATTGCTGATGGGAGTGCAAATTTGCAAGCTACTTTGGAAATCAATTTGGTGGTTTCTCAGAAAATTGGGAACAGATCTTCCTAAAGACCTAGCTACATCACTCCTGGGTATATATCCAAAGAAGCTCTACCATTCCATAAGGATAAGAAGCTGTGGTCCAGAGGCAGCTGCATCTCATTTTGGCAGTCAACCTTAGAAGTGTAAGAGTCTCTCATGTGGTACTAGTCTTGAAGGAATGAAGGGGTAATGGAGAGTAGTTGAAGCTTGCACTATAGGAAACCACTGCAGGCCATTAGTGAAGGTGCAGACTCAGTAGCAGTAAAAATCCCAGGATTAAAGAAGTCATGGAGAGAAGTTGAGGTTAGCACCATGTGGCAGGGACAAAATACCTGGACAGAGCCTCTGAGAGGCTGTTGATGCCATGCAGTGGAGATCTCAACATTTTAGAGATGTCAAGTACCATGGGACCACCATCAGGGACAGCAGCGGCTGCTGTACTGGGCTGAACCTAGGAGACAAGCTGTGTGTGCTGCAGAAGGCAGAGCCAGGGAAGGGACCCAGGCCCTTTGGAGCCCAGAGGTCATGAGTAGGTGTAAGTTAAGTTAACCACTAAACTTCTTTTTTTCTCTCTCTCTCTCTTTTTCCTTTATTTTTTATTTCTTCAAGTTACATCTCAATCGCAGTCCCCTCCCTAATCCCCCTCCAGTCCCACCCTCCCACCCTCAACCCCCCATCCTCTTCCCTTTTTTTTTTTTCTTTTAAGTTTAAGGTATATCTTATTTCCCCTTTCAGTCCAACAAATGGCTCTTTCTCTTATAATAATGAATACAATACAGTACAACAGAGGTAATTAGGCCATAGTTATGAGGGTTATATGGCTTAACGTACATTCCCAATGACCAGTCCATATGTATTTGGTACCTGACTTTAACATTCTACTATCTAACCATCTCCATGAGTTTAAAGTTCTATATCTGACTCAACATTCAACTAACTTGCAACAAAATTTTAAAAGTATCTTCTTAGATCTATAACACTCTCTTGACTCCTAAACAACTCAAAATTTAATTATGAGGCTCTAGCTATCTGTTCTTCAACCACCTCAGAGACCTGAGAGGGATAAATATATCTGATTTTATAGGAAGTACAGGGCCTGCAGCTTCCCAAACTAAGAAATGACATACCAGTGGCTGCCTGGACAGTTCCCATTTTCTCTCCATACATTATAGCATCGATCTTCAGTGATTTGGCCCCGTTTCTCTGACAGACATTGATTGTAGAGCAGGGGTCATGAAGGATTTACCTACCCTGTCTTGGCAGAGCTAGGCTGTCGACTTACCTGCTTCCAGGTTTTGTCCTTTTTGGACAGCATTCTGTCTACAGTTGGAGCAAGGGGCTTTTCCTACCAAGAGATAGACTTGCCACTAATTCAATCATCTCCCACTGGAGATTCTTTGATGCTCATCTTCTACTTGGAGTAGAATAGGGGGCGCTGTCAGGAGTTGATATGTCTTGATATAAAAAAATCTAAAGTTACGAAAACATCTTTGAATGCCATATTCTGCAGATCTCTTGAGGTTTTTGAAGAGGCCCTATCTATCTCTTCTATTAGGGTAAGCAAATGTTGCTTGTCTCTTAGCAGGTTTGTTTCTGATTAGCTTAGCAAGTAACTATAATAGGCTGTCATAGTACCTAACCAAATGACCGGCTTGCATAACCATTAGTTTGCATTTCTTAATTATCCTAAACAGTTTATGACAATTAGTAGTAAAAGGCCGAAACATCACATTTCATTTTTTTTCTTTACCTCCTAACCCTTCCATCCCTTTTCTCTGGGGTGGGGTGTCCTTATATAAAAGTCACTCATCTCAGTTGAGAGGTCGTATGAGGGTCAAGAGCCTCTTCATTCATTGGGGATCTACGAAGCAGTACCCTCAGTGAAAAGTGTCTCGTTGTCCGGGAGAGAGAACTACTAAACAAACAAACCAATAAGCATACAATAGATAAAAAAGACTAAAGTTCATCCTGAGTGAACTAACCCAGACTCAGAAGGATACATATGGCATCTATTCATTTATAGTAAGATTTTAGCTATATAGTAGAAGGTATCGATACTACAACTAACACACCAAAGGGAACTTGGACACAGACTTCTTATTTTTAATTTTTATTTTTTATTTATTTTTTATATATTAGTTATATTTTTTCTATTTTTTAGTCTTTTTAACCACTAAACTTCTTATGTTGATTTTGTTTTTGCTTTTATATTGACTATGTCCTGATTCTTCCTTCTTGTAGTAAGAACATATTTGATTTTCCAGGAGACTAGAGTTGAGCGACTTTGAACTTTTAAAGACACTTAAGAGTTTTAGAGAGACTGTAAAAATTTTAGAGAAACTTGGAACTTTGAAAGAGACTTTGGATATTTGGAATTTTAGGGACTGTGGACCTTTAAAGTTATTTATCCTTTATATTGTGATATTAATATTAACATACCATCTTGGGGACAAATGAGAAAGGAAAGGTTCTAGTTTAATAGTGATGTGTCTAGATTAACAGTGATATTGACAAGGGGTTAATTGTACTTGCTAATTTTATGTCAATTTGAGACAAGCTAAAGTCACTTTGAAAGAGGAACTCTTGATTGAGAAAATGCCCCATCAGAGTGGTCTGTGGGCAAGCCAGTGGTGCATCTTCTTGATTAATGGGTAATGTGAAAAGGCCCAGATAACTGTAGGTGGTACAACTCCTGGTGGTCCTGAGTACCACAAGGAAAACAGGTTGAGCAACCCATGAAGAGGAAGTCAGTAAAAGCAGCACCACTCACAACCTGTGCATCAGTCCCTGCTTCCGGGTTGCAGGAACTGACTTCCCTAGATGATGGATTACAAGCTGTAAACTGAAATAAACCCTCTCCTCTCCAAGTTGCTGTTGATCATAGTGTTTCATGAAGCAACAGCAGCACTAACACACTGTGCCTACTTACTCCAAGATAGTTTATGGACTGCCCTAACTCTAACTGTGACACCATCTCATGCATGCTGAAGATTCGCCAATGCATATTCATTTCAGAGATTCTATTTCCCACAAGAATTTTCAGTTCACTTTCCCTCAAAGTGAACTCAATTCTCCTTGAAACTTGTTTCATCTAGATTTTCCATTTCAGTAGATGGTATATTAATGCCATAAAACAAAGTGTCTTTGTTTAATT
The DNA here is from genome assembly GCA_907164525.1 of Lophiomys imhausi. NCBI lineage: Eukaryota > Metazoa > Chordata > Mammalia > Rodentia > Muridae > Lophiomys > Lophiomys imhausi. The sequence continues at coordinate 4,176,194 of CAJQZJ010033087.1, read as the reverse complement.
CTTTACACTCTGTGCCTCTCCATCTTGACATCTAACATTCAATTAGGACATTCTTTCCACTGTCCCCTGATTCTTCTTGATTCTGTCTCTTCATAGTCACAACTTTGTTCACAAAAATAAATTTTGTTTAATTTCTTACCTCTAACAGTTTTCTCCCCTGTAAAGATATCATCTTACTGAGTGGTCTTTCTAAATTTAAAAAAGTTATAATTTCGCCGGGCGGTGGTGGCGCACGCCTTTAATCCCAGCACTTGGGAGGCAGAGGCAGGCGGATCTTTGTGAGTTCGAGGCCAGCCTGGTCTACAAAGCGAGTCCAGGACAGCCAGAGATATTCAGAGAAACCCTGTCTCGAAAAACCAAAAAAAAAAAAAAAAAAAGTTATAATTTCATCATCTGTATTTATTTTAGTGTTTACTACCCTTAGAACAAAGTAAAAATTCACCCATCTCTTCACAGGCATACTAAGCCATTTGCAGTGCAAGATAAAATCACTCTGTCATTTGGGCCCTTGTACTCCCATTGCATTTGGTTTTCAAACCCATTCTGCACTAGCTGTTTATTGTTGTCGCCAACATGCCTGACAGAATTGTCTTAAGGCAGGGAGCATTTATTTTGGCTCATGGTTTGGCCCCTCTGCTTGGACAGAAAGAACATCATAGTCTGGGAGTGTGTGTCAGCAAACCTCTTCTCTCCATTACGGCAGGGGAAGCAGGAAGATGGGAAAATCTCTCCAGGAAGCAGAGAGAAAACAGAAAGATGCCAAGGACAAGATAACATCAAAGGCACACCTTTAGTCATCTACTTCCTCCAGTCAGGTCCAACCTACTCACGTTTCTAGCCGTCTCCCAAAACTGAGCCACGGTGAGCTGGGGGTCCAAGCCCTCAGTTTGTCGGTCTTTTGGGAGGAACTGCACACCCAAACTTTAACAGCCTCTTTCTGTTAGTTTCTACCCAAACCCCAAATCTCAAATTAGACTGTCACCTCCAGAGAAGCTAAGTTATCCTTTGCGATCTGTGATGCCCACAGACAAGCAGCAGCCACATACAGCTTATAATGCACCTGAACTGTGGCTATTCTGAATTCAGATGTTAAATGAAAATACACACCAGATCATAAAGACTTAGTAGAAAAAAAAAAAGAATGTGCAATAGCTTAGTAATGATTTTATACTGTTACATGTAAAAGAATATTTGGACAGATTTACTAAGTTAAACTAAACCTATTAATGGGATGTTAATTCCAGCCTTTAAAAAGCCTTTCAACCTATCTATCTATAGGAAACTCACAAATGCATGCAGATTGCCTTAGATTCCACCCGACCAACATGTAGGCTAAACCAGGAGTTCCTTTTGTCATTGTTCTATTGTTATGTTTACATTACTTATCTTTGAAAATTGCTAGACTGACAGACTGCAAGCAGTTTATGAACAGGGGGCTGACTCTATCTACCTAGCGATTCCAGAAGTAAGGATGCTAAATGTTCAATAAACATGTAAATAATAAGTAAAATATTCAATCCTCACTATTACTGGATTCCACATTTGTGGGCTTGCATATACACACAAATGGAAACTCACTAGTAACCTCCAAAACAATGTGTTTTCTGGGTCATCTGAGACTGTACAGAGATTTGAGCTGTCCACAGTTTTCTATCTGAGGTGGAATACAGCATTGTTCTCTTTTATGCTTTCAACTATCATTGCCCAGAAGTGTTCTTTCCGGTCTGTTTATGACTATGTTTTTCAGAGCTTTATTCTCTGTTTTCCATTTCATGACTTCTGTTAGTGATTTCCATAATTAAAATGCCCCCCCCACATATCATGTTGAAAAGTTGTCTGGTATTTCTACCCACAAGATTGTGTTGTTCCGAACACAGAAGACAAGTGTGTAGATAAAATACCTTCAGGTTTGATTCATAGTGGTGTTAGACACACACCCAATGTTAACAATACATGTGAAATAGGTGTCTTTAACAGAAATAAACATAACTATGTCCCCTTAAGGATGCAAATGTGGGAGCTAAAGAGATGACTCAGAGGTTAAGAGTACTGGCTGCTCTTCCAAAGCATCAGGGTTCAAATCCCAGCACCCACAAGGCAGTTCGCCGCTGTGTGTAATTGCTGAGTGTGGTGGTACATGCCTTTAATCCCAGCACTCTGGAGGCAGAAGCAGGCAGATCTTTGTGGGTTCAAGGCCTCCTGGTCTACAGTGAGCTTCAAGAAAGCCAGGACTACACAGAGAAACCCTTTTCAGAAAAAAAAAAAAAAGACTGCAAATGTGGCCACAGGAACCTACAAGGAACCTAAAACTGAAACTCTCCTAGAATCAAGGGCTCAAGATATGCTACTTCAGTGTTCTAGAGACCTCAGCAAGGCACTGTATTTGTTGAATTAAATCGTCGTTTGATTCTACATACAAATCTTATGTGAATATGGTGGTTGACAAAACAGTAATTTCAACTTTAATTCTCTGACTGACTTACAAGCTGCATGATTCAAGACAAATTGCTTCATTTTACCTACCTTTTCCCATAATTCAAAATGCAGATAAAAGAATAACTGCTAATGGTTGCTAAGGTCAATGGGGGGGGGTGGAAAACGACTGATGACAAAAAGACACAGGAAATCTTGGAATGAGGAAAATATTCTTTACCTTGATTATTAACGGTGTATACATAACTGATTTTCTCTTTCAAAACTCATAGAAGTAATGTAAGGCTGTAAAAATTAATGAATACATGGCCTTCTCCTCTCTGGTGAGACCCTGACCTCACTCCTTCTGGAAACCTTCTACAGAACTCAGTCCTTGAAAACATCAAAGCTTGCATAGCTGGCAGGTTTGTTCAGACTCCCCTCTGGTTCCCTCCTCTACACTCCCCACTTGCTCACCACCTAACTTAACATACTCTTTGTTCCTTTATCACCACCTGTGGCTGTTGCCTTGCCTCTACTCCTTGGTGCCCCCACCTTTTTGTAGCCGCTTGTGTATTTAAAGGGCCAGAGGACTGTTTTACGGGGTTCATTCTACGGGGGAATCGAACCCTGGCGCGTCAGTTTAATAAACCTCATGTTTATTACAGCGAATCAGGGGGCATTGGTGGTCTGTGGCGTCAGGATTCGGTGAGCCCCTCTCGGGTTCAACGGTAAAAGTAAACTTTATTTTGTATGAATTCTAACTTTAACCTTAAACAAAAACATAGTAGTCAAGATTAAACAATGGACATCAAACAGTACACTATAATTCTTATTTGAACATTAGCAGCAATAGCAACAATAGGGAAAAGTTGGGCGGTGTAAGGAAAACCAGAGGGAACTCAATAGCCTGGGGTTCTAATTTGGCTCCTTCACATATTAACAAGAAGTGGAATTTACTTTATGGAAGCCACATGCTTATTGCTTCTAAACAACACAAGTGAAATATGTTCTGCATATATGTGTATATGTATACATGACTATGAGTCTTGATTTACTTACAAGACAGCAATACCAAGTCACTGAACCATATGAATGGGTTGTGGAATGCCAAGCTAATTACCTAGATTCTCTTCAAGGTGACAGAAATGGAGCTCTGATAGAACTGAAAGGAAAGCACACCTCTAAAGAATCTTTGCTTTAACCCTTATCAACACAAACAACAGCAAAAACCCAAACTCTAGGGCATACCAATGCCAAGAAGATCGAAGGGCAGGGTTGAGTCTCTAGGCACATGGGTCAGTTCACATCCTGAAGGATTTCCCCGCCCTGGGGAGAAACGGGCACCTCACCGTAGGGAATCCGGAGACCCCTGAGGACCTACAATGCAGAGTCATGAAATAATACACCGCACCCAGCACTCTTCTTCGAGCTCCAAGCATGGATCCCAACCCCAAGGAGGGCTGCAAGCTGTGCCAGGAGCTTGAATCAAAGTTCTGCTCCACCGCCACTTGGGACATTTGGAAAATCTGCGGGACTCGCAAGTTATGAATGCCATTAAGCGACAGCATCCACGCACGTGCGTGCTAGGGCCCAGGGCGAGCGACCTGCCGCTAATGGCTATTCCCAAGGTCAACTGGGCCCCCGAACTGAAGACGAGGATGCATCCCGCCTGGCAGCACCACAAAGCTTTCAGCGGTCGACTGCAGTTAGCTCTGAACGCCGGAAGTGCACTAATCCGCAGCACGTGGGGTTGCCAGGGCGCGCTTCACGTGACTGGGAGGGGACTCGGGAAGCCTTGAGCCAATGGGCGATCTGGAGGCGGGGCCTGTGGCGGACCGGGGCCTATCCCGGAAGTGTGGCCGCGGCGGGGCGGGCCATGGCATGGCGGGGCGGGCCGGGGCGGGGAGCCGGGTGTGGGAAGTGTGGCGGCCCCGCCCCGTCTCCTGGACCCGCCGCGGCCGCTAGCGCCGCCGCCGCAGCCGCAGGGACCGGCGGACGCAGCAAAGGCGTGCGGTGCGGCCCGGAAGGTGAAGGAAGACCTGGGGCTGGCCGGGCGGCTGGGGGCTGCAACGGGAGATGCTAGGGTCCGGGAGTGGGGAGGAGCAGAGACGCTTGGCAAGTAGAAGGCGGGCGGGCGCGGGACCGTCGGGACTCCGGCCCTCCGCCGCTGGGCCGGACCGGGATGGCAGGGCGGCGCCGCTGCTGCGGGTGCTAAGCGCGCTGAGGGCCAGATGCCGCCGGCTGGGTTCTCCTGTCCCAGCCTTCCCGGGACCTGGGCCCTGGCTGGCTGATGCCTTGGCAGCGGCGATGGGGTGGAGACGCCCGGCTGCGGGGCCCTGCGCTGGAAGGTGAGGTGGTGGGGATCGGACCTGCTGGCTCAGCGCTGGTGTCGCTTTCACTCCCAGGCGAGCTCCTCTGCGGCTTCCCTCTCCACCTTCCACCGAAGGCTGGAAAAGTTTTTAGAGGCCTGAGTGGGAAAGTATGCATCACGCAGAGTGGGTGCCCTGTAAATGCAAAAATAACGGGCCAGTGATGCTGGGCTTGTTACCTGCCCCCCAAATGAGACGTGCCCCTGCCTGCATGTCCGTTATTAAAAAGCAAACAAACTTTTCACATAGTTCCCTCAGGGAAAAAAAAACAAAAAACAAAAACCACACATCTCCCCAGCCCACCATGGCAGACGAAATTGATTTCACTACTGGAGATGCAGGGGCTTCCAGCACCTACCCTATGCAGTGCTCAGCCCTGCGCAAAAACGGCTTCGTGGTGCTCAAAGGACGTCCATGCAAAATCGTGGAGATGTCAACTTCCAAGACTGGGAAGCATGGTCATGCCAAGGTAAGCCCTTCCAGGCCATGCTTTGGCTTCATGATAAGATCAGTTGTGTCCCACTCGACATCATGAGGTGTCTATATTTAAAATAACGTTTTTTTTTTCCTCCCATCAGTCTCTGGGTGATCAGATATTACTCTGAATGCCCTCCTTTAACTGGACCCTTAGATAGTTTCAGCATTTGGAAACCATAACTTTCTTGAATCTTGGTGATCTAAAATACCCTGTTTATAGTTGAAACAAACCTGTTCATACAGTTCTCAGAACCTGGTCTTCATTTGCTATGGACTCTTGTAATTGAAGTCCTGAGATCTGCAGTGGGTTGAGTTTTGATGCCAGGAAAGTGTTCAGGTTTCGGGTGTTTTTCTGAATCTCAATTCTATGCAACTACAACTTTTTTCAAGAAAGTAGGATGGCTTTGGGAAGAGGTGAAAGAATCCATTCCGATCAGCGTTGGGACTGTGCTCCTGTGCAGTAATTGACGGACACACATAGATTAAACGTGTTTCCTGTTGTTCTCCTCTGTTAGGTACACCTTGTTGGAATTGATATTTTCACTGGCAAAAAATATGAAGATATTTGTCCTTCTACTCACAACATGGATGTTCCAAATATTAAGAGAAATGATTATCAAGTAAGTACTGATTTCCTTAACCGTGTTTCAGAAGTGTGTGAACACTCTCATTAGTAGTGGTTAGAAAAGACTTGAGAGTAGTTTTATACGGTATTTCCCTGACCAATGACTAGGTTCCACTTATCCTCCAGATTAGAGAAATAGTGTTTTGTTTTGTTGTTGTTTGTATTTGTGCCCTTTTTAATTTTAAAATAGGAGACCATATATTTCAGGTCGGCCTTGAACTCACTGTTCATCCAAGGATGATCTTCAGTTTCTACTCTTCCTGCTTCTACCTGTGCGCGCTGGGATTACAGGTGTGAATCTTCATGCCTGATTATACTGTGCTGGGTTATATATAAAACCCAGGGCCTTGCACATACTCTAGGCAAGCACCCTACCAGCTGTGCTGTATCTACAGCCACTATTCCTGTATTTTAAAAATGCTGTATTGGACAGTAAGATGGCTTAGTTAGTAAGGCACTCGCTCTCAAGCCTGACACTGGAGCTCAGTTCCAGAAAGAGAGATCTGACCCCTCTGTCCTCCGGACATCCACACATAAGCTATGAAACACATCCATACATCCACTAGATAAATAAATACATGTAACTAAAAATTTTAAATATCGTATTCAGACTAAGTGGTACAAGATGTACTTACTGTGAATAAATCTAATATATAGTAAAATATTCCAGGTTTAGATAACTCCTTTCCAGATGTGCAGATGTGTTATTTCTTTCCACTGAACGGACGGACCTAAGACTTTCAAGACTGGAATTCATATTCCTACTAACCAAGTATTTGCATGAATAAGTGTAGGTCAAAATCTGGTATTCTCACTCTGTTGCTTATTTGTAGAACACCTTAGGCTAGCTGGACTGCCATGTTGGGCCCTAGTGAAAGAGGAAGCTCTTAGCCCTCATGTGACTGATGAACTGAGGAGGGTTGATATGTGGGGGCTCCCCTAATCCAAGGAGGAGAGGAGGGAGATCCGGAAGAGGGTGAAGGGTAGTACCCAGTAGAAAGAAAAGGGGTTTGATTAAGGTGTAATTTGAATAAATACTTTTTAATTCTGGTATTCTTTTTTTTTCCTTTTTTTTTAAAGATTCATTTTTTTATTTTACATATATGAGAGCTCTATCTGCATGTACCCCTACATGCCAGAAGAGGGCATCAGATTTCATTTTAGATGGTTGTGAGCCACTATGTGGTTGCTGGTAATGGAACTCTGGACCTCTGGAAGAGCAGACAGTGCTCTTAACCGCTGAGCCATCTCTCCAGCCCCTAATCCAGTATTCTTAAGTAGGGAAGTAAGTTTCAACCCATAAATATAAAGTGCATGGTCACTGAGTACAAAGTAGAAAATGAAAAGCTCTGTAACTGGTTCATTTGTATCCACTAACTGTGACCTTTTATTAAATTACATATATACAGTCTTTGAGCTTTATTCCGAGTTACACCTGAGATAGTTCATGTTTAGTGATAGCATTTTTGTGGATTGGAGTATTGATGCTAACCAGCCTTCTGGAATTTAGATGATCTGACTGATCATAGCTAAAACAGAACTCAAAAGTCTTCTACTTTTGTACCAAATACAAAGTAAAACGAATTTTTCATCTTCTCTAAGTATAATCTTAAACAGGTCTCTTTCTATACCACTTACATAGGATTTAACAAGGTTGGTATCTTCTCAGTGACTTCCTTTGATGCTATCCATGTGTAAGCATACTTTTCTAGTTTTAATTTGGTGACACATTTATATTTTCACTGTGCCACTTATGAATGTTTTCTATATTGAGTCTGTACAAGTTTAGAATATCTTGATAGTTATATCAAACACCAAAGAAACTGAGGTTTTGAATCCAGTAGATCTGGTTCTGACACTTTCTAGCTAGACGGTCGTTTACAAAGTGTGTGTCAAAAAAAAAAAAAAAGAAAAGAAAACAAAGTGTGTGTCTTCCCTGAACCCCTGCCTCTTAGTCTACAAACCATGGCGGCATGTAGGCTGGGTGAGAAGGCGCGTGCCTGTAGGTTTCCGTGTGTAATGATAAGTACTTTTGTTCTGCTTCACATTTTCTGTATCAGAATTCTGCATGATCATTTCATTATTCTTAGATCACTGGCTTTGGATGCGATACACAATAGGCACTTAGTAAACACTAGTTAAATGAATGCATCTTTATCCAGTGTGGTGGTGTGTAAGATTAACGTGTCAGATTAAGGCTAAGAATAGAATTTACTTTGGCCAGAATGGGCTTCTTTTCTCATCCTGACTTGTGAATGCTTTGAATACTCAGTATTCACTATAGTCAGTAGTTTTTAGTCCATGCTGCTACTTGTTGGATGCTTCAGCAAGCACCAGCAGTTCACATAATTACCATTATCAAATGAATAATCATTGATTAAAGCTTAAAATTTAACACAGAAGGATATATTTGGTTTGGATTTTATCTGGATGTTTAGTAAGGTCCAAGCATACCTCTTGCCTCATGTGCAGAAGGTAAGCACAGAGAAGTCTAATAACAATGCCAAATCATAAAGTAGCTTAGGGCAAAAGGGAGAAATAGTAATTGTGGCCCTGTCTCCATTTCAGAGTTTCATTTTGTCATGCAATTTTTGCATTCTTATTTTTAAATTTTCTTTAAAGTATCTAGGACATCCAATGATACACAGAGAAACCCCATGGTTGAGGTGTTTGGGTGCCTTCTCAAGCGTGCACCTAAGCCTTGCTTACATCCCCCTAGCCCCACCCTTAGTAGTCCACATGGTAGAGTGGATAGCCAAGGATGGTGTCACTCAGTGGATTGGATCTAGCTCTCTGCTTTGGCACTTACTATGGTGTGACCTTCGTTGGCAAGTTCTTTGATCTCTCTTGTCTCTTTTATGTCATAAATTGGGATGTGAATGACAAACCTCCCATGGGGTTGTTTGGAGGCTCAGGGAACACTCAGGAGCACGACTGGCAGAGGAAGGGTCTGCAGCTGCCCTCTTATAAAAGTGGCATAGAATATTTACTGATGCTCACTCACTCAGAAACGTAGTTCTGTGAGCTTTCCACTATGTTTACTATGCTCTGGTGGTCTTCACTGTTTTACCCGTGTGCCTTGGTTAAATCCCTGCTTCTGTTATTATCTGCCTACAAGCAGTTCCTTTGCATCTGCTGAATTTAATATTCTGAGTGCCAGTTTGGCAGCCAACCGAAGTGGAGTGGGTACATCTATTCATTGTAACAATTTTTTAAAGATTTGGGAGAAAAATATGTTAATATTTATGCATGTAATTTGTGTATTCTTAAAATAAGCTCAGGATGCAAGAAAGTGTGTCTCCTGACTCTCATTCCAAGATTGACTCAGATTAGAATTTCTGATTTTCATTAGCTTTCTCAAAAGGGGTTATAATTGTCTGGGGCTCTGTGGTGGTGTAAAATAGAAAATACTTTCAGACCCTTTGGGGGAATTCCCAATTTATTAAATGTAGAAATGGCTTGTTTAGGTCTTCTTTGTAATCATAATTTTTAGCAATTCAGTACTGCTGTACACTCTACTACAAATTAAATGTTTTCTGGACTTGTTGCACCTTTATCTGTCATTTGAAGACCATTCCTCATAGAGAAAGCTACTTAGTACAGGACATAGGAAGTACATATAGATCTTTACATGTTTGGTGGATTTCCAGAACTATGACTTTTAAATCCAAATTACATTTATTTCACTTAGTGTATGTATATGCTTGCATGCACATTCACACTGTGGAGGGCAGAGGACAGTTTCCAGGAGTTCTAAGTTCTCCTAGGAATGTGGGTTCCAGGGATGTAAGTCAGGACATTGGTCTTATAGGCAACCACCTTCACCCCCCGAGCCTTCTCACAGCCTCAAATTAAAATAGTAGTATATAATAAAACAGTATGTAATAAAGAAAACAAGGATGCTATGATTTCCTTGTGCTTTAAAGTCTTTATCATCTTAATGTATTCTGTGAATACCACATATTCTTCATTGGAACCATTCTTTCTCTGGGAATGGAAAACCACTAAAGTACAGGAGCCCAGTATTTCAGGGACAAGCAGCAAATATGCTACAGGATCATTAAGGATAACAGTGAAAAGAGCCACATTAGGTGTGTAAGTTAGTGTGTTCTATCTACAGGAAAAATAGCAGCATGTTATATACTGTAACCTGTAAAACAGTACCCTAGACCCTCCAACCATTACCCAGCAGGTACCATAAGTGAAAGGTTAGTCCAGTAGGCAAACTGTTTATAGAGGTGTGGTTCATGAGCAATGGACTTCTCAAAGCAGCATCTCATTGTCTCATCACTTTGCCTGTAGGTGAGTATCTTATTCAGAAATGAAGCCACATGAGGTGCTGTGGCAGAGATGAGACATGCTCTAAACACAGGCATAGTTTTAGCAGAAGCACCACAGGCAGGAAAAGCAAGTCCATGTGCAGCCTGGGTCCACTGCAAGAAGTACAGCTCACTGTTTCCACAGTGTTAGCAGGTGCTAGCTGTTCCCACTGAGGAAAGCGCCAAACCAGGGACATGTATCATTACTTTCTGTGAGGCTCTCAGTAGTGACTGCCAGCCTTGCTGAGAGAAAGCCTATGTCAGTAAGCCTGTTGAGCAAGTACTGAGGCAGCAATAGCAAGAAGTTGAATGTCATTCCCTCAGAGAAGTACCTTTTTATCTAATTCAGAGCCTCATTTACAGCTGGCAGACACCGATGAACATCTGCTAACATCTGGAAAGGTCTGTGCACATACCACTACCCTAGACCTCATAACAGTTTCCCTGGATTGGTTTTGCAGCATCCTTGACTTTCCAACCCAACCCTTGACTCTTTGCCCATATTCAGTAGAAATCAATACAGTAGAAGTTTCCCCACCATTTGTCACAGCCCTTTCTTCATGGTCCCTCATATTATTTATGGCCACTAGAAACCATTCTGAAATTCTCATTTTTATAGCCAATTACTGAGGGAGAATTCTCCATCAAATCATTGGTATAAGTTCACGAGGAGTGGGAGAAGTGGTCCATGTGGAAAAAAGCACTTTCTGAGTCTGAGGCACTGATGAAACTGTAGGGCCCCCTTGTGTTATCTCGCATATGCTCCTCCCACTTGCTGATGCTCACCCAACATAAAGACTTGCCGGGTCAGATAGCACCCCAGTTGACACTCCAGAATTCACTCTGCCAGGGACCAGCAACTTCAGAGAAGTAGCTGAAAAGTGCCCAGGAAGGAAGGCAAATGTTGAAAGATAGATGTCCTGTGTAGTGATGGCTGCTTGTTTTGAAATAGAACGAGAAGCCAAATTCAGAAACTGGGGCTAAGAAAGCAGTTTTTTTTTAATTATCTCTGTGTATGTGAATATGCATGCACATACATGTGTGCACAGGGGCCCACATACATATCCCATGATGTAACTGTTGGGGTCAGAAAAACTTGAGGGAGTTGATTCTCTTCCACTTTGAAAATCCCAGATATTGAACTCAGATTGTCAGGCTTCGCATTGAGTCCCTTTACCCATGGAGCCGTGTCACCCTTTCCCGCTATCAACTTTTGAAATGACCTGTTCCCAATACCCAGTGAAGCTGACCAATAAACTGATATCATAATATGAACTCAGGCACCATCACACTTGAGTCTCAGTGCATTATCTTTGTCATCCATATTGATTTTCAGGTGGTTTTCTTACTGACCAAAGGGAGCTTAGTCACGCTAATTCCCAAGTCCCTTTGGAATGTACCTCATTCATGGTCTTGGTATTTCCTCTATTCTAGTAGACAGCTTATTCCAGGTTTCCACTCTGATGTGAAATCACCTGTTTCCTCAAGTAACCCTCAATTATTTTAGTAATACCTTTTAGGGGGAAAAAAAGTTACTACATTCTAGTACCATGCTGGTCAGGAGTCTGGTACACCCATTGCGTGTATTACATGTGTTCTAACCCTAAAGGCTTTGAGAAAAGATGGAATTTTGTACAAAATGTACTTGAGATTTAACAGTAACACCATTGGCTCCTTCCTTCCTTCCTTCCTTCCTTCCTTCCTTCCTTCCTTCCTTCC
>CAJQZJ010033087.1:4151906-4164260 GCA_907164525.1 Lophiomys imhausi | reverse complement strand
TCCTTCCTTCCTTCCTTCCTTCCTTCCTTCCTTCCTTCCTTCCTTCCTTCCTTCCTTGTAAAGAGAATTATATTTAGGCTATAAAGATCTTGCAGATACCAACCTAGTATCCATGTGGTCAAGCTTAGCATCACCATTAGTGGAAAAGATACATTTGCCTCCTGGTGTGATTGGTCCTCCAAGGACACATCATTTAGATCGTATTTCTTCCAAAACCACATTACACAGATTACAAGGCAACAAGGCAGACCCAGACTTAGTAACATTCTGTAAACTAAGCGTTAATGCCTTGAAAGACAGGATGACAGAACTGCCCCACATTAAAAGAAACAAAACCCATATGACAGCAGTAACTTCAGGGTGCTGTCCAGGAGCAGTATCAGAACAACTGGCGCATTTGAGATGGATAATACATGAGTGAAAACGTCACATAAGAGGGTGTCCTTGTTCTTGATAAACACTGAAGAATTTATATCTGAAAAATTGGGATCTGTGAAACTTAGTCTCAAATGATTCAGCAAAAACAATATATAGCAATGTTTTGTATGTATGTACATACACATAAAGAGATATACACAAATGGTTAAATGTTAACAAGGCATGAATTTAGGTAAAAGATGTATACTTTTTCAATAATTTTCTTAATATTCATATATATTTGACTTCACTACATGCTTACATTACAGTTACACATTTTTGTCTTAATATATTTCACCTCAGTTCATTTATGACTTCTGACTCTTAAAAAGATAACATTTTGAAGAATTACAGAAACTCCAGTATCATTATCTAGCTCCTATGTTTCTATCACTGATGGCGATGGGAACCTTTCATCCTGAAGTATCACATTCCACCTTCGGACCTGCCAAAGGGGCAGCAAATTCTGCCTCATATAAGTGTCTACCCTCAGATACTTAAACACCGTCCATATGCCTCAGACTCCTTGCTCTTCACTGTTCTCCCAGCCGCCTCTCCAACGTTTCTGTGACTAAAGATTCATAGTATTCACTGTGTAGAATCATTTAGGTTTTCCAAGTGTGCAGAGTTGTTACCTTCATGTGGAGTGGAATCAGTGCAGTTGTACAGCAGGCCTATCACGTGGTACTGATGGGCGGAGTACTTTGAAACTCCTGCTGTATGCTGTTCCGGCTTGTATGGCTCTGTATGGTAGAGATGTCAGGACCCATGGCTCATTCCTTTTGTATATGTTAACAGCTGATAGTTTGGATGAATGGCTTTTGCAAAGTCTCTTGGAATTGTAGGCACACTGATTGATGGTGGGCACTTACTGTATTCTGCATTCCTGCAAAAGTTGTATCAAGGGGCTAGAGATACAGCTCAGCAGTTAAGAGCAGGTACTGCTCTTCTGCAGGACATGAGTTCAGTTCCCAACACCCACATTGGGAGGCTCACAGCTCCCTGTAACTCCATCTCCAGAGGTTCCTGGCACCTCTGACCTCTGGGACCTGCACAGATACGAAGATGCACACATAGCTACACACAATTAGAAAAATTAAGTTTTAAAGCATTATATCAAAAAGTAAGCTTTTTTTTTTTTACAGGTTAGATCATGACTAAGTTTTTTTCATTAGTATCATAATATAAGTTAATGTTAAAAGTCTGTCACTGCCACCCCTTCCTGGGGGTCTATAGATGGTCACCGTCACCGGGCATTAGTGAAGGGAGACACATTTTCTTCTGTCATGTAGCCACTGAGAAAGTTCTGAGGCTTCTGTAAATAACCCTCAGCCATGCTTCCATAAGCAACTCTAATGAAACTTACTAGGTCACCAAGAAATGAAGAAGACGTGAAAGTAGGACTGATTGAACTCAGCTGCAGTGGAGGGTCACAAGATGGTAATGGGAGTAAATCAGGTCAAAATACGTTTTATTTATTTATCTGTATGTAATATATACATAAATGTCATATATATTATATGTATATATATATATATAAAATGTGTCTATACTATATATGGAATTGTTTTTTAAAATCTGTTAGCAGTGGCCTGAAGACCAAAAATTTCCACATAACTTTGCTAATAACCAAGTTATAAAATACATCATTTTAGTAGTAAAAAATTAAAAAATAACTTTTATGCTCACTGACAGGAAAATTTGCTAACAGTATGTTCATGTACATGTGTAGTGATAAAAGGAAACTACATCTATGTTTTGTGATTTGGAAAGTTTCTAAAGAATATCATTCATTTAAAAGCTTATTGAATTACCTCATTTTCCTTCCGAATAGCTCTGGTGTATTGTCTGTGACTGCAAATACCTTAGCAATGTAGAATGGTGAGGCAAGTACAGGGAGTGAATTACACATCTACATTTATTCCGTACGCCTGCCTGCATTTTACTTTTTTTTTTTTGAAACAGAGTCTCACTATTTAGTTCCGGCTGGCCTGGAGCTTGTAATGTAGACCAGGCTAACCTCTGCCTCCCAAGTGCTAGGACTTTAGGCATGAGCCATGTTAGCATTTTTTAAATGCCACAAATCTGTTAATGTGTCGCTGTGTTCTTATCCAAACTGATGTGTGTTGCAGTTGAACTGTGTAAACATCACACCAAAGTGGCTGTGATCTAGCCAGTGTGCACCTGTATCTCTCCAATAGCTCATATGCATTCAGGATGGCTACCTGTCGCTGCTGACAGAGACTGGTGAGGTCCGTGAGGATCTTAAGCTGCCTGAAGGTGAACTGGGCAAAGAAATAGAAGGAAAGTACAACGCAGGGGAAGATGTGCAGGTAAGACTGATGGCAGACTGTGTCTCAAAACAGCTTCATAAAACTGCAGCCCTGAACAAGTTAGCCTAGAAGACTGTATGAGCAGGCTTAGGCTTCCCGAGTGGGCCAGTCTTTCTCTGTGCACCTTGCTGTTATGTGCTTCTTCACCTTTAATAAAAGTATTTGTCATCTGTTCACATATACAACAATAACATAAAATAAGTTTCAAAAACTGAAATATAACCTTAAAATACTGCTGAAATGTTGAAATTATCACTCTAAAAGGCAATTTCTGTGTCACCCCCTAAAGACCTGTGACCAAAGAAAGCATCAAGTTTGGGAGATGTTTTGTTTGTTTTCTTTCTTTCTTTTGGATTGACATGGAACTCCATACTTGTTTTGGAGATCTGCCTGTGAATTTAAGAAATAGGAAGGAAGGAAGGAGGGAGAAGATGGACTCTTCATTATAACTCTCAAAAGTATGTAGCACGGAGTAAATGTTGACAGAGTCTTTCCAGCTTACTTGGAAGTTGTCTTTAATTTCCATCTGAGGAATTCTACTTCAGAAAATCATCCAGAAGATAGGCTAATGTCTTTGTTTTCCCCTTCCCCAATAAAAAGATCCACAGGTGTACAGTATTTGGTGAACACAAGACATCATTTCTGTGTGTTACCTCCTAACTCTTTGCCTGCCCTTTCCCCTTCTAGGTGTCTGTCATGTGTGCCATGAGTGAGGAATATGCTGTGGCCATAAAGCCCTGCAAATAGCGCCATCAGAACAGCAAGTCCATTAGGTCTGGATCTAGATGTCCCAAAGCTATGGCCTTCATCAGCAACCTCATGTTTTTGTTATCTTTTTATTGTTTTAAAATTGTGCTGGCTTAGTTTTGCAGGCAGTTAGTAACTTTAAAAGAATTTATCAAGATGTATAATTTTATGAATATCTTTCCTATAACATTCCTGTGGTTTTCATTATGTGACCATAAGAAACAAATACAACAGCTTCAGTAGATATCTCTTGTCTGAGCAAATCACTCCTGAACTTAAGTGGTTAACAAACCAGGGTTTTAAATCAACAATGTAGCATCTAGTGGAATGAAAGTATCATGCATTTTAGTTGAATTGTTCTGTGCTGATTTCAGACTTAATATCTAGAATTCATAAATTATAAAATGGAATTATCAAATCTCCAGGCTCTGTGTGGCAAACACATCCTGAAACTAAATTCTTGTTTTCAAAGTGTCATTATCTTGGTGACCAGGTGTCCCATGTATTTATTACCTTCATCGTGTTTTTCTTTGCCAAATTGGTGACAGACCTCCATAGTGGTTTTGGTAGCTGCTGTGTTGACGGAGGGAACAGAGCTGCTGAGTGAGTCTGAGCAAGTCAGACAAGTGGAAGAGAAGGCGCAGTGGCAAAGCAGCCGTTCACTCCATAGGTTTGTCCGAGCCCTCTGCGGTCAGCATACATACAAGTAGAGGGCTCTGGTTGTACCTCTGTTTTTAGCTTTGTCCCCAGCCTCTGCCCCAGCGCAGGAGTGACCTGTGCACTCCTTCCAGCCATAATGCCTAAGTGGTCATGATGTTGGTAATCCAGCCCTTCCAGCAAATTTTTAAGTAAGTTGTTTTTGACATTAGACTAAAATTAGGAATTCCTAAGTTTCTTTGGAATTGTTGACTTTAAGTTGATTTGTTAAATGTACGTCACTTTTCTAAAGAAGAAATGTTACTTTATTTGAAAATTATTTAAAGTGTGTATCTACTTTGTTCTCTTGTGACTTAGTTCTGTTACTGATGTGAAATATAACTAGGAAAGGATTTGTAAACTGGATTATTTCGCTGTGTTGTAGTTGATGCCCCTCCACTTGTGATTAGACCTTTGCATTGTGTGTAGATTGTGTCCAGAATCATAGACATAGTTGTGGGTTTGTAAGGACTTGACAGAATCACAGTCAGCACTGGAGCGCATCTTAGAACTGAATCCCTCTCGGTAACACCTTGATTCTGACACTGGCTCTCAGGTCTCTTCTCTAATGTTGGGATCCTCAGAGCCCTGTGTTCCCATCTAGGAGAAATATGTGTGACAATGCAACTGATCTAATCAGCAACTTGAAATAGCATTACAAATGCTTAATTTGTGTGTAGCTTTAAGTCTTGTCTTAGTCTCCACAAACCAATCCAGAGAAGCAAGATATTGTAAGAAAAGTGCCAGGAAGAGACTTTGTAAGCACAAGAAATATTGAGGTTGAAGCCAGTTGACTTTAGTGTGACCTTTTAGCTTTTGCCCGTGCAAAGCACAATTAGGAATTAGGCTGAACTCTTCCCAAGTATCTGCCACATGCTGCTTTAGACTTCTGCTGTTTGGATGTGTACCTTGGTGGTACTGATTGATGTGTTACCCACAGGAATTCCAGAAAGTTATTTCTCTCCACCGTTTTCTGGTCATGATCTGACCAGTTAATAGCCACATCAGTGTTTTGATTTTATATTTCTTCAGGAGTAGCATGCCCTTATTCTTCCTAACTTATCAAACTTCACATGAAATCTCTATTTTTCATTGCAGTGTAAGTGTGTAAATTAGAGCAGTGTACCTCTAGCTCCATACCTTGAATGGCAAAAGCTACTTAGACCTAAATATTTCATTTTAAATACTATATAAGTGTACATATTCCAACATGTAACTATAGATTTTAAAGATACAGGACTGTTTATTTTCACATAAGTCAGTAGATGTTTCTCTTAAAGCAAAATATTTCATTTAGTAAAGCTTTATAAATTATATTAAAAGGAAGCAGGGAACATATATTTTTAACATAAAACAAAAATTCTTTTTGACATCAAAGAAATGCTATCAGTTGATTCTTGGTATTTGTTGTCCGTTTTATAGCAGATCACCAGTTCACAAACACCATGTTGAGAATGGAGACTCATATGGATGTAACCACACATTTGTGTCTATACACATTTCTTTCTTTCTTTGACATTTAGACAGTATTAACAGGCTGAATATTTTTGTTCTAGAATAACAGGTTTAATTTCTACTGTGAACATTTTGCTACACTGGCACAGTTGTGCGCCCTCTGACCTAGGTCAGACCCTTGCAGCTGTAACTTGGCCTTCAAATCCTTGATGTCCTGGGGGGCTGCCAGTCACTTGAGGTGGTTACCAACCAAGCTCTTGACTCTGTTCCCCTTCACAGTACAGATTTCCATACCAGTGCATTATTTCAGTGGCCACAACTCTCACAGCCAGATGTAGTATCTTTAGGAGGACTTGCTGCAATGCAATATTTAGAAAACTTGGAACACATGCTTCTAATTACTGCACAGTATAACATGTATGTAAATACACATGGTTTTGTTCTGCTCTTAAAGCCCTACAGTACTTAAAAGTACTGTAGTCTGGTAGTGCCTCAAGTGTTTGCTTATGTTATTTTTTCTTTGTTTTTTTTTTTTTAATTTATAAGTTTTCCAGAATTTGTTTTTGTACTTTAAAGGCTTCTCAATTAGGTTGTGTCTAGTTGAGCTGGAACTCAAACACGTTGTTCTCAGGGCTGTCTGTGCTACAAGCTGAAGTGTCATTATTTTAAAGCTAGCTGCCTACAAACATATTACAAGTTTTCCCAAGTCATAATAATCTAATACATACAAATAAAAATTATTAGTATAACATATTTAAGCTATATGGTAAGTATTTTTTTTAATGGGAGCATTAATAGCAGCTATACTGGAATCTTGCTGTATTTTTTACGTTAGAGTAAAATCCAAGGCATCCTACCTTGGAACCCTGTCCTTGGTGATGTATCTGAGAGCATGCATTTGGCACAGATCCCCAGAGAGAGTTTTGGCCAGATACTGATACAAGTGGTTCTCAGAAACATTCAAGAACAGGAAATTCCTAACTCTTTGGGGCATCTTAAAATGTTTACATACTGAATTCACACTGGCTATGAAAAAATATGAATCTCTAGTGTAAGAGCAAAACTATCAAGGCATATTTCCATGAACAGTATGTGGTGTTGATATGAACCTTGAAATATTCTAATATTAAGTATAATGTTTCATAGTTCTCAAGCCTTTTTTCTGTTAACAGTCCAAAGAGTAATAGGCAACATTTTTTTGTATTTATGCCACACAAATTGTAAAATTGAATCTATTAGCTTAGATCTATGAAATGTGTTCTCTGAATTGGACAAACAGCATTATTATTTGATTATAGAGGGAACATTGGGACTTAGCTCACGGAGCGCAGATGTTCTGTAGAAACAGGGTTTGAAGTCACTGTGTAATTTAATTTTTCCATTAACTAAACTCCTGAACACCAACACAACTACCAACTGAGGTCAGGTGCCTGAAGAGAGCTGTAAACATCCAATAAACATGTTCCTTCATGTGGAGGGCACGTCTTAGGGCAGGACACACAAAACCATCACCTGCTAGACGTGTACTTATGCCAAACGTTTCATCACTACTGTTCACATCGTAAAACAGGTGTGAACCTATTTTACAGTAACAAGGGAGATTCTTTTATTTATATGAAGTTCTTGGAAACTGTTTCTTGATGTTGATGAGATTTAGTTCATCTTAGTTTGAAACTACTTTTAAAAATACTGGATACTAAACTATTCAGCAATGACTAAAGAGCCTATTAGAGATTGTAGCTGTTCCCTTAAGCTTGTTCATTATCGTGGTTAATCTACTACAAGTTATTACAAAGTAGACTTCAAATGACTAGTTCTAAACCACGATAAAAAAATGACTAGTTCTGTATTATCATGTATTTTACAGTCTTCCCCCAGAAGAGTACAGATCAAATGACATTGTCTAATCTGTTAGCACTTTGTTAGTATTATTATTTTTTTTGTCTCAAATATAGGATACTTCTTAAATTTACTTGTAGATGTTTTGGTTAAAACTTTAAAATTGTAAGACCTGAATATTATAATTGTGCATTTTACATTTTAAAAATGAGTAAACTTTGAATGTTAAATCTCTGGCTATACTAAAATATCCTTATCAATGATAACATTTTGTTACCTTAAAATATATGTCTGTTATATTAAATGAAAATAAACTTAACCATGTACAATTCTTACGTGTGTATATTCTTAAGATATATTTAAACTACAAAATTGTATTCACTGGGTATAGAACATCTAAAAGAAAGTCTTCCATTTTTATTGTTTCATATACTAGGTACTTACTTTTTTTGTTTGATATAGGGGTTATTGTTGTTGTTCATTTGTTTGTGTGGTTTTTTTGATAAGGGTCTCCTTGTGAAGGCCAGGTTGACCTTGAATTTTGAGTCCTCCTACCTCCAATTTCCAAATGTTGACATTATACTAGCACCATATGTGGCCATTAATTTTTTTTGCAAGTATGTCGAATAGTTACTTAGCTCAGGATTCAACATGAAATAGAAGATATCTTGCTGTCTTCCTATTCATCCTCTGCATCATTCCAGAGACACTGAGTGCCAAAGAGGTTAATGGCCCATTCACCCCTGGAGTCCCAGAGTCTCAGGTATCACTACCCTCCCAGCAGGGACTGCTATTCTCACCACAGTGGCCTAAGTGGAGTGAGGAGTCCTTGAAGTGAACCCTTAATCCTTCCAGTTCTCACTGTGGGAACCACGTGACCAGGTTCACGGTAAGTAGCTCAGTGCTTTCTTGTGCTCATATACTTTCTCTGGCACTGTGGGCCATGCCGGGCTACCATTCTCAGTTATCACTTTATGTCCAGGATCCATATTATTAATAACCTTAACCTTCCAGATCTACAAGTCAGAGTTAGGCAGTCAAAGAAATAGCCAATTAGGCTCCCATCCTTTGTCCCCACACCATATTGCTATTTACAGATACCAGGATTCCATGTCCCAGAAGTATAATATCAGAGAGGAAAAAGTGAAAAGGGTTGATTATGGATTGTGCGTCTTGTCTAAGTGTCTCTCTGCTCCCTCATCATTAGACAACCAAAATGGGAACCTTTAGTAGAATCACCACATGCTATGAGGCCATGCTCCTTGGGAAATTAAAACATCTATTCCCACAGTACACTCAGCAGATGTTTGTAACTATAATCACTGGATGTGTATTGTCTCAGAAGGCCAACCAGCAAGGTCTTAATCCACCTCTTGGGAGTTCTTTCTAAATGTAATCAAAATAATATTCTGACCACACCCAGAGATGATTCCCAATAATTGATTGGTGTCCTAAGTTCAGAAGAGCCCAAAAGGCTTGGCAACCTTAGCTACCATCAGATCCCAACACGTTCTCAGGGGAGGATGGGTATATGTTTAAGGAATGTTCATAGTACATGTTCTTTTGTTTTCAGTTGTGTGTACTTTCATTTAAGTTGTGGGTGCCATCATTTTCATTTAGGTATAGGCACGCATGTCACTGGCATCCTGAATTAGACAAAAATGCCTTTTCCTTCAAAAGCATATGGAACTTTCACACACAAAAAATATAATATTGTAGAAGGGCATGGTGGCACATGCCTTTAATCCCAGCACTCAGGATACAGAGGCAGGCAGATCTCTGTGAGTTTGAGACCAGCCAGGTCTACAAAGTGAGTCCAGGACAGCCAGGGCTGTTATACACAGAAAACTTGTCTCGAAAAAACAACAACAACAACAACAAAATATATATGTGTATATATATATATATATATATTATTGAGATCTTGAGAACACAAAGAAAATGCAAGGTTCTATAGAGATTTTAAAATTAGGTGGAATAGATGATATCTCATCTGTTACATATGGACCCAGCTGTGGTGGCAGACATTTTTTTAATGTTTATTTATTACTTCAAGTTACATCTCCCAGAAAAACTTTAATTCCAGCACTCAGGAGGCAAAGGAAGGTAGATCTCTGAGTTCCAGGCCAGCCAGCGCTACACAAAGAAACACTGTGCAGGGCTGGAGAGATGGCTCAGCAAATAAGAGCATTATATTTCAGAATCTCTATAAAGTAGCACTAGGAAATTTCATAGCATTACTGTCTGTGTCAAATAAAAACTGAAGCATGAATATGAGTGAGTGCGTTCCTGAGTCAAACAGCCGCAGACAAACCAGAAGGAAACACAAAGACGTTAAAAAGACAAAAGCAGGAATGAATGAGTTAGGGAAGTCCAATTAAACTTCTAGTTAAAAGGGTGTGGGAGGGAGAAAGATCTCTGTGAGTTCAAGGCCAGCCTGGTCTACATAGCAAATTCCAGGCCACGCATAACCACATGATGAGCCTGTCTCAAAAAACAACAAAAGCTAACAAAATGAACAAATCAGATAATTTAAAGAAAACAAAAAGGGAGGGTATGACAATTCAACAGGTAAAAGGTGTTTGCCACCAAGCCTAATGACCTGAGTTGGACCTCAAGAGCCACATGGTGAAGGAGTCAACCCGCAAGTACCATGGCATGTATGTGCAAATTCATAGATCATAGTACAGAAAGATGAAGCAAGTAAGTGTGATGGTTTTACAAATCAGCTTCTAACAAATCGATGAGGTTTTAAGAATAAATTAGAGGCACAGACACCATCTGCTTTGTGTGTTACATGATACTTGGTGCTGTTAATAGGACAGAGACCTTTCAAATGAAGGCCCTACAGAAGGACATGAACCTTCTGCTCTGTAAGAAACTTCGTCTGATGCACAGGCCCAGAACAGATAGAGTTGAAGATGTGAGAATACAAATGGATCATAATGAAAACCTGTTCAGAGCCATCGTGCCTACATCCACTCAGTTTTTCATCATGCAGAATACATATCAACACACATTCAAATATTTATCAGATCACTTATACATATTTATGAACATTTTATCTTTCCAGTACAAAACAGTAGTGTGGACCTAACACTTTCTATTGACCAACAAAACTTATGTTATTACAGATGTACATTGTAGAAAAATGGTTAATTAAGTTATTTGGCAGTATTTAAATTATCATTAATTGACAAATCCTTAACCTGTCATTATAAATGAGCACACAGAGACCTGATGGATTTTAATAAGCCTAGGCCTGGATTGTGCAATCTTAGCTCATCTAAGAGCTCATAATTCTATTCCTCAAATATGACCCCATATATACATACATCCCCTTAGACTGCTATTCTCCACGCTATGCTGATGTTCCTGACCACCTGGAATGATGTTCTTTTTTCTAACCTATGGTGTGTGTCCTCCTTCCTGCTCTTTGCTTTTCCTTCTAGAGGCTTCTTCTACCCATCAACCTCTCTGCTTCAGAAGTCCAAGCACCTTAGTCTAGCCTACCTACCTCTGTCTTTGCCCAATCTCAGGCCTCACCATTTATTTAACCAATCAGAGACAAGCAAGGTAACACAGCATTACTTGATGTACAGAAAGCAGGCTTCTGGGAGCCGGTTAAGTAACATTTAGAATGTATAACATCATCCCATCAGTACATGCTTTACATATTTTTAGCACAAAAAGTAATGAGGGTTATAAGTATTCTTTTCCCCATTGTTGAGAAATGCTGTTTTACCCTGGGTGACAAGCACACATCATATCTAGGAAGTCTCCATTTCATATATTGAACCACAAAACACTATTCTATTGTTGCAACTAAAGTCTTAAACTGTCTTAATTTCATAGAAAAGTCCTCCTTTATTTGTCTTCAAATTTATCTCCTCTACTCTGGCATCTTTGTGCTTGCATGCAGACTTTAATTGGTTTGTCAAGAAAGAGGGTAATGAGTGTATGAAGCCATTGTTTTTTGACCCTATTTTATAGGAACCTTGGCAGTCCTTAGGCCATAAAAATAATGACACCAAGACCTTTTAGTATTTCAAAGATTAGGCCTTTGCTGGGCAGACTCAACTAGCTCATCTAAGCTAACCTGACCACCCAGCCCCATCCAGCCACGTGGCTGGCTATACCTTCCAGGCATGTCTATCTCCTCTCCTGTCTCCTGGCGAAAGGGCCTTCCTCTCTCCTCTTCCTTCCCTGGAAGTCCTGCCTTCCATTTACCAGGTTTTTATGAAAACCAGTCAGAGAATGCCTTAGGGAGGTGAAGGACAGAGACACAACTTCACACAGCGTACCCCAACAAGCTGCTGACTGAGATCACACTAATCTATAGTACTGGAGAGCTAACTTCTTGACTGTATTTGACTTTCAATCCGTGAACATTGAATTTTTATTTATCCAATTTATCCAATTTCAATTAAATTTTACAGTTTCTGTTACTGCATGCACATCCTGTACATCTTTTGATAATTTTCTCTCAAGTGTTTGCCATATTTTGTGCTATTAAAGATAATGTCTTCACATTCCATTTTCTAATTTGTTGCTGGTACAGAGTTATGCAATTGGTTTTGCACATGAATTTTGTATCTAGCAATCTTGACAAACTCATACTCATTCTGACCATTTTGTGTAGATTTTGTTGGTTTGTACAACAGAAAATCTTTAAACCACACATGATATAATGCTCAGTATTCTGCATGACATTGCTGATTTACTAATAATTTGTATGATGCGTATGTGTGGATATGGTGTGTATGCCTGTGTGTGCATTTGTGTGTGTGTATGCATGTATGTGAGTGCTTGCGTGTATGTGTGTGTGTGTGTGTGTGTGTGTGTGTGTGTGTGTGTGTGTGTGTGT
>CAJQZJ010033087.1:4107249-4151896 GCA_907164525.1 Lophiomys imhausi | reverse complement strand
TGTGTGTGTGTGTGTGTGTGTGTGTGTGTGTGTGTGTGTGTGTGTAAGCCAAAGGAGTTGATTCTTTCCTTCTACCTTAAGATCTAGGGACTGACCTCAGGTGTTCAGACTTGTGTAGCAAGTGCTCTTCACTGGTGAGGCCTCTTGATGGTCCCTACTTTGTTTATTATTTGGAAGTTTGTGTAAAATTCATGCCATCGCCTATTTGCTATATGTAACTGATTTACTTAGGAATGATCCAAGGTGACAGAAATAAGGAACTAGGAGGCCACAGAAGCAACTAACAGTATACTAGGGACAAGCAAGGCTTAGTCCTGCTGGAATCTCCCACATAGTCATATAGTATGCACTTCTGAACTGCACAGATGTTTCTTCATGGAAGCTCCCTGAACGCTACTCACTCCTACTTATGGGTTTCTGAGACACGAAGCATGGTGTGCTCATGGGAGCTCACACTGCCAGCCTGAAAGTACAAGGGTTTAACTCCTTAAGGGCAGCATTTATCCTTGCAGGACAGAAAACTGGGTGAGTGATCCTCTCTTCTTAGAAACAAAAAAAAAAAAAAAAAAAACCCTGAAAAAAATGAGGGTTTGAACATAAAGCTGATACTGGCACTTTTTTCTTCCTCAAATGCTTAGCAGAAGTAACCAGTGAAGCTATCTGAATGGTTTTGTTGTTGGAGGGTTGTATTTACAAAATGAATCCATTTAAAAGATACAGGACTATTCAGATAGTCTGTTTGTTCTTATGTAAGTTCTGGTAAGTTGTATTTTTCTGGAAATGTTTCATCTACCTTGCCATATTTTTCCATATGATAACATATACTATCTTTTAACTGTTTTGATTCATATGTAACATTTGTGGCTTTTTTGTTTTTGTTTTTGTGCACAGTGTTTCTTTGTGTAGCCCTGGCTATCCTGAATTCACTCTGTAGACCAGGCTGGCCTGGAACTCAGAGATCCACCTTTCTTTGCCTCCTGAGTGCTGGGATTAAAGTCTGTCTGCCACCACACCTGACTCCATATGTACCATTTGTATTAAAATAAACATAGTTACATAATTTATAGCTTATTAGTTTTCAGAAATTAAACCTATTTGATAATTTAAATATATCTTCCAGATGTGAAAACAGAACACTACTTAGAGCATTAATCAATTAATTAGAACATTAATAGCACTCTAACCCACAAGTTAGACATGATTATCACTGCTGTATCCAATTGGTAATCTTTAGGTTTACATGCAAATTAGTAATTGTCTTTGATCTTCTTTTAATACTTCAGCCTCCTTTCTAGAATTATTTTTCTTTGTTCTAAAGTTTATCTTTCAGAATTCCTCCCTGAAGATATATGTGTAGAAAACATGGAGTTTTGTGGTCTAAAAATATCTTAAATGCGTCTTCAAGTTTTATTCTGTATAGCTGTTACGTTGCTGGTTTTATTGTTGTGTGATATTTTGGATTGTCCATCTCTGGATTCTTTAGAAATAATTTTGGTTTTGTGTCTTAAAGGCTCACTGAAGTGTATATGGGAGAATATATCTTTTACACTGTTCCACTTGGGAGGTTAGGCTTCTTGAATCTGAGGATTCAACCATTTATCTGTCTTTCCTCAATATCTCTGGTGCATCCTACTGGATTTCAAAGCTAATGCATTTGGAAATAGGAAGAATTCTGCCATCCTTGTCTTTCATCTCCTTTTTGTGCCTATAATTTCCTTCCTTGCTTGCTTCCTTCCTCCCTCCTTTGGTGTGTGTGCATCTCATATGTGTAAATGAGACACATGTGTCAGAGGGCAGAGATTGGGGGTCTGCTGTCCTTTCCCCATGGGTCCTGGAATTGATTGGTCTCAGCTCAACAGCTTATGGAATAAGCACACTATCACATGCTGGACCGTGTAGTCGGTCGCTCTCCCATCCCTCCTTTTCCTTCTTTCTTTCTCCTTCCTATTTCTCTGTTGTTGTTTTTCTTCACAGTTTCAAGATGTTGTCAGCTGATCTCGAACCCATAGAACCAAGGCACCCTGCTCAGCCGTGAAAGCAGCTAGAGTTACTGGGATCACTCACTAGGCTCAGCTCCTTTAATTTCTATTGCATATTGGGGGCTGATTTCTTAATCTCCTCTTCAGCTGTGCCTAGCCTCCTGTTTAGCATAAAATTATTTATAATTCAGCTTTTGTATTTTTAAGTGCAAAAAGTTCTTTTTGTGGTTTGTGTCTTAAATACTGGCAAAAATTTAACTATCTCTGATTCCCTCATATTTTGAGATACTTTTAGCTCTTAATCATACTGAAAATACTTATTTTATGTTCTAGATTAAATACTGGCAAAAATTTAACTATCTCTGATTCCCTCATATTTTGAGATACTTTTAGCTCTTAATCATACTGAAAATACTTATTTTATGTTCTAGATATTTTCGATATATGTGGGCTTGGTAGATCTTATTTTATAGGTATGGGTGGTTAATCTTTATTCATAGTGGTTTGTTTTCTTATGTATTTAGTGATTTTAAAAGTTGCCAGCTCATATTTCTGGAAGGTTAGCTCAGGGAATTCTTCCTAACTAGATCAAAGGTGCATTTCTCCATAGAGTGCGTGTACTTCCTTGCATCAATCCAACTCCATATAAACTTCAGTTTTAGGAGATTTTTTTTATTCTATCTTAGCAAAACTAATTCAAAGTCCATATATATATGAGCATAGCTTGCCTTTTGGCCTCCAAAATGTTCTTTTACTTTGCTACCAGCTTAACCATACATTACAAGTGATTTATAACATTGTGTTTTAGCCACTTTAGGTGGCCATATAATATGGAGGAGTATTGCAATAAACTTAATCTACAATATCCTGTGGGTTTTTAAAACTAATCCAGCTGTTCATAATCCAATATCAAATAAGTCCAACGAGTTAAATTTATTATTTATTAGAAACACATGTGTCCACCAGGCATGGTGGTGCAATCTTTGATCCCAGCTCTCATGAAGCAGAGGCTGGAGTGTCTCTGTAAGTTCAAACCCAACCTGGTCTTCATAGCTTCCATGATAGCCAGGGCTTAATAGTGAGACCCTGTTTAAAAAGAAAAAACAATGGAAAGAAAGGTACTTTATTTTCAAGTGTCTGGGACTGCACACTTGCCCTTGTTCTCATTTTTCTTGGCTTTTTAGACCCAAAAACAAAAAGCTGTGGTGGTTTGAATGATAATGGCCCCCGTAAGTTCATATATTTGAGTGCTTAGTCCCCAGTTGTGAAGGATGTGACCAACATCCTTGTGAAGGAGATGTGACCCTGTTGGAGGAGATGTGACCCTGAGGGTGGGCTTTGAGGATTCAAAAGCCTACACTGTGAAGTCTGCTTGATTCCCCAGGTTCTCCCAGCATGCCCCTGTCTACCTGTTACAGGGCATGCCCCGCCCCTAGAAGCCTTTCCCTATATAACCCAGACATTTTGGGGGCTCCCTTTCTCGCTTTTCTTCCCCCTCTGTCTCTCTCTTCTCTTCTCTGCCTCTTTTCCCCACTATGTCTCTATCACTGTCCCTGTTTTCTCTATCTCTACATGCGCACACTGTTTCTCTTTCCCTCTCAAATCCAATAAACCTACCTTTCTATAACTTAATTTGCCCTGGATTGGATCATTTTGCACAGCACAGAATGCACCATTATTTCTTAAAGCACACACCATTCCCAGTTATGTTTGATCAAGATATAAGCTTTCTGCTACTGTTCCAGTGCCATGCCTGCTTGCCTGCTGCCATGCTCCCCACTCTGACAGTCAGGGACTCATCCTCTGAAACTATAAGTCACCAACAAACTTGCTTCTATAAATTGCTTTGGTCATGATGTCTGCACAAGAGTAGAAAAGTGTGCTGGAGCCGATGGTTCAGTGGTTAAGAGCACTGACTATTCTTCCAGAGGACCTGAGTTCAAATCCCAGCACCCGCATGGCAGCTCACAATTGTCTGTAACTCCAGAATCTGACACCCTCACACAGACATACATGCAGACAAAATACCAATACACACAAAGTAAAAATATATAATTTTTAAAAAAGTATAATAGTAACTAAGAAAAGTGCATATATCAATATACACTTTGTAGGAAATCCACAGCCTGGGAAGAATTATTGCCAACATTAATTTTTGGTATTTGGTTAATATTTTTCTAATCAAGAGAAAAATGCCTAATTATTTTCACCCATTATGGTTTCTCATTTAGTTTAGCAGATTCCTAGTTATTTAGAATCACATATTATTGTTATGTCTCCTTTACATGAACAGCTCAACAGTTTTTAAATTGCTTATTGTTATGACATAGGAAGTTGCCAAAGATAAACAACATTTTAAAATGTCAATTAATGGCTTATTTTCAAAATATCTAGTAACACAAATATCATTTTGTTCTGCAGAAGGGGAAGAAAATGCCAATCCCTGTCCCCATCTTAAACTTTGGAACAGAAAGTCCTTGTTCTTGAGACAAGCAGATTTTAAAATTTAATGAAATTGATTTCTTCTTCTAAGAGTCCTGCGCCACCAGCTCCATGCCCTGCACTATATTAATGCCTATAACTAATTGCTTGTACAGAATACATACACAACTATTACATTCTAGGGCCTTTTCCAAATCAACAACCAAAGTCCATCCCAACTCCTGTCCCTAAATACTAGATTCACATCCACAGAAACTTATTACAGCTGAATACCAACAGGCATGCCACTTTTCTGGCCTGGCATCAATTCACAACCATTCAAAAGTCAAAAGCTGTTTTTCTGCATCAAGATACCTCCATCCCAGTGCACTTTATAAACACTGGTAGTTAGGTCTCAGCAAATTGTGAAGTCAGTAGAAAGTATACATTGTGCCCATTCTGTAAACACAAAGTATACTCTACCTGTTCTTTCCAGCAAGACATCCTCTACCATAAAAACCTAGAGGATTATAATCGCAATACAGTAGAGACGACCGTAAAGCAACATTGAGGCTCTGCCTTGTGCTGAGTTGTGAAAGATAACTCCTGCACCCCTTGAACATCCTCCACTCTGGTTTGTAAATTTGGAAAGTTCGCGGCCAAGAACAGAGAATCAGCTCAACTACCGCCGCCCGCTAGATGGCACACGCGGAAGCCCAACGCCAGGCCTCGTTTCCTAGGTGACTTGTCCTGCACTCCCACCTAGATCCGGTTCCGAGTCGCAGCATGCGTGCGCGCTCTGCGTATGACGCAGCACGTTTCCATTTAAAAGCGTGCGCGCAGCGGACACTTGCTCTCTCCCCACGGCAGCTGCTCAATATGGCGCCGGTGAGTGCTCGTATGTGCAGGCCTGTTTAGGGTGATGCGGGTGGCTTTTGGGTCTAGCGTGTGGGAGCGCCTCCATGGAGGAGGCATAGGGCAATGGAGTCGGCCCGGGAAATCTCTGCCGATTCGATAGAGTGCCGAGTTTCTGAACCTTATGTGTTTGTCGTGCGGCCTGGCGGAGAATCCCGGGCCCGCGCGGTCGTTGTGGGGCCTCTTGGTTTCTTCCTGGCTCCTGGTGACCTGCCTCCACTATGCGACCGGAAGAGAGGTTAGGTAGCTCGGTCCGCAATTGCGGTGACCTTAGCAGTGTGAGAAGCGTGGTTTAAATATTTTGGAAAGCCGTTTTTAACCAAACACTGTTAAAAATAAGATTGCTGAGCTAGGAGTCTAAATTAAGTAATGGTTAGTGAGGCGATAAACCCATCCAGTTTACCTATTCATTACATGGCAATGAATAAGTCGCGTCCCATCATTCACTCACATGTTCCTGGGTTTGTGATAATTGGAGGGTGGAGAACAGTTTGCAAGGCTACCTAAGAATACTATCAGTAACTGGTAGGCATTTGGGTGGATCTATCTTGACGACACAACAAAGCATAATGAAACGTATTTAAATATGCTGTTTTAAATCAGAAAACACCAGGTGGATGTTATGATTTCAAATTGGAAGTACAGTGGTTCTCCAGTTACAGTAGGAATCTTTGAAATCCAGCAAAATAACAGCTTTACGTTTCTGAGGCACTTAGTGATGGGATGGAAAGTTTCCATGGGAATTGATGAAAACTTGGTTTAAACCAAGTTTATGTACAAGCTCCTTTAGGTATTGACTAATTCTATATATAGCCCTGTTATACAGCATACATGATGCAAGGGGTTTTCTTGGGATTTGGTATGTAAGAGAAGATGAATAAATTACCTTAACACCATCATAATTATGTTTGTAGCAGAAAGACAAGAAGCCTAAAAAGGCAACCTGGAGGTTTCATTTGGACCTTACTCATCCAGTAGAAGATGGAATTTTTGATTCTGGAAATTTTGTAAGTATCTGACTTAACTGAAATTGTATAGTTGTTGGCATTTATATATAGTACTTGATATTAACCTAAGCTGTACTCCTAGGGTACCTTCCCTAGTGACTATCTAGGGTTTTCTTCCCTAGTTTTGCATTTTTCTGTTTGACTATAGGAACAGTTTCTACGAGAAAAGGTAAAAGTCAATGGAAAAACTGGAAATCTTGGAAATGTTGTTCACATTGACCGCCTGAAGAATAAAATCACAGTTGTTTCTGAGAAACAGTTCTCTAAAAGGTTAGTTCTTGTTGGGATGTCTTGAGGGATATGTAAATGCAGCATTCTGCTACAAAGTACCATGTTTGTATGTTTTAAGGTGTATTTTAGGTAGAGGGACAACAACTTTTATAGAATGTAAATTGTACATAGAGTTTAGGCTGCACTTGTAACAGACTAGTGAATTGGGGTCACAAGACAAGTGTGGCAGTGCATGCTTCCATAGTAGGAGTATATACCTTATTGAAATGATTTTTTTTTTGTCTTGAAGGTATTTGAAATATCTTACCAAGAAATACCTTAAGAAGAATAATCTCCGAGATTGGCTTCGTGTGGTTGCATCTGACAAGGAAACTTATGAACTTCGTTATTTCCAGATTAGTCAAGATGAAGATGGCTCAGAGTCTGAGGACTAGTTGGCCTTTTAATAAAATGGAAGGAAGTATGCTAAAACCTAAAATCGGACTTAATCAGCAAATAAAAATCATTTTACTCTTAAAAAAATGAACTGTGGTTCATAAATGTTTTGGATGCCTAGAACAGGCTGTGCTCATCCTTTCCCAAGAGGAAGTTCTTAACAGAAGGGCTCCTTATGAATGAGTTCGGTGCCTGCTAGAAATCTTTAACACAACTGGGTGCCGCTGGAAATGAGCATTTGAATTTGAGTTCGTGCCATCCATGTCTTAAGGTTTCCTTTCTAGGAAATACTCTTGATGGGCCCTTAATCCTCCTGAAAGTGGGATATGAAAGCTTTGCAAGTTCCAGATGTGGAGATGAGGCAGGAGAGTGTTGTAACCTCCAGGGCTTTTGAGTATTGAGGTTCCTTCTTGGGGCAGTGAAGAAAGCATTAGTAAATGTCTGACCTGATTATAGATTTGAATGGTTGGCTTTGAGGTGTCGAGTGCTTGCAGGTTTTCCTGAACTACCCTAATGTGGCAAGACTTGTGAATTCTCTTAGCTTTGTGTCCTGTTCCAGCTCTCTATCAGGTTACTAGGTAACTGCTTAGGTATTCTCTGGCACTGGGCTAAGGAACCGTTGATATATTTTATCAGGTAAGGCAACAAATTTGGATGTCCAAAACGGGATAGGCAATATAAGGGGGAGGAAGATAGTCTAGAAAAGAGTAAGAACCAAGTCCCAGGATTTTGGGATCTGATAAAGATGTCTGCACTCTGGGGAAGCAGTGACATCTGGGGCCAGGCTGAAAGTGTGAGATCCACTACAGTGTTGGGAAGGGTGGAAATCAAAAGTGAGCAGGATCAACAGATTGCTAGAGAATAAATTCAGTAAACAGTGATATGGTCTTGATTTGCTGCTGCAGCAATTCTGTAATACTGTAAATAGGGATTTACTTCAAATCTTCTGGGGAATGGGCATGGTCCAGTTCTGGTTCAAGAAACCACATGGGTGTGCCTTTACATGGTAGAGCTAGGTGTCAACGTTTCATAAGACACCCTAATCAAGAGTCACTACCCTCATAACGTAATTAGTTACTTCCCAAATGCCCCATTGCCTGTCACTTGGAAAATTCCATTGTGGTATGGGGCCTGGGAAAGAGAAGTCACGGGTAATTCAGTTCCTCTTTTAGGTGGCAGTGTTTGCCGAAACTAATTTCAGTTCCGGCTGAAGTGAATATGAAGCACTTTTGCACAGGTTTCAGGTCACTTGAGTCCATCACTCCCAGGGCAAAGCATAGTGGCAACATTCCATGGAACGAAAGCTACAGGGCAAGAAAAACCCATCAAAGACACAACCCCAGTGAGATCCTTTCTTCCAGACCCTACCTTGCACAGTTCCTCCACCTCCCAGTAGTCATTCAGATTGTGAATACCAGTGGCTGAATCCACTGACAAGCAAAGCCCTTGTGATCCAGTCACTCCTCCACTCAAGAAAGCCTACTCTGAGCAATGCCAGTGGGGACGAAGCCTGTATATGAGTTCTTGGGGGATGCTTCATATCCAAACAGCCTGGACTGCAGGGCAGCAGTTGGTGGCTATCTTCAAAAGGCGTTTGTGTGTGTGTTCACTCATTCTTGCACTTGTTTGCTGTCTTCCTCCATTGCTTCCCCACCTTATTTTTTGAGACAGTCTCTCAAACTGAAGCTCATCATTTCCTCTAGTCAGCCCAGTCTCACCCCTCAATGCTGCAGTAACAGGCACACACCACCATATCTGATTTTCACATAGATTTGAACTCAGGTCCTCATGTTTGAACAACAAACACTATTGCACTGAGCCATCTCCTGGTCCCCATTAAAATGTCTTAGAACACAGCCATGCCCATTATTTTCTATATTGTTCTAGCAGCACAGTTGAGTACTATCTAACCCTTTAAAAAAATAGTTTGCAGCCTGGCGTGGGAGATCTCTGAGTTCGAGGCCAGCCTGATCTACAAAACGGGTCCAGGACAGCCAGGGCTACACACAGAGAAACCCTGTCTCAAAAAACAAACAAAAATAGAGAGAGAGAGGGAGAGGGAGAGGGGGAGGGGGAGAAAAATAGTTTGCTTTGGGTTTGACTGGAACTGGAGAGTTAGCGACCAAGCACACGCACAGGCTGCCAGCAGAACTACTGTCCTTGCTCTGTGGCCTTC
Source organism: Lophiomys imhausi (assembly GCA_907164525.1). Taxonomy (NCBI): domain Eukaryota; kingdom Metazoa; phylum Chordata; class Mammalia; order Rodentia; family Muridae; genus Lophiomys; species Lophiomys imhausi. The sequence goes on along the minus strand of CAJQZJ010033087.1, from coordinate 4,142,732 downwards.
ATAGGGCTGTTTAGGATAAACCAGCTGGTTTCCCTGAGAGGGAGGATACTCAGACACCGGCCCTCAGCAGTGGCAGGGGCTGGGACCTCATATGACTCCAGCTGGCAGAGCTGGCCACCCACAGCAGGCTGCTCCTCTCCACACTCGAATTTCCAGTTCCATCTCTCTTCGTAAGTTCTAGCTGCTCAACTTCTCTTTCTCTCTCATCTGACCACCACATACTCGCACACATACGCATTCTGCAGGCTGGCCACGTGGCTGGCAGGCCCCTGGGTGCCATCCTCTGTCTTGGCTGTGTGTCAGAGGTGTCTGCGATCCATCTATGCGTGTGCTGGAGGGCAGGTCAGTGAGTGGCATGGCAGTCCACGGGTCTCTGTCTGTCTTCCTCCTCCTGCGCTGTGCGGCCTGGATTTGATTTGAGTTGATTTTTATGAGTCCTAGACATAAAGCAGCTTTGGACAGCAAGCCGGGCATCAAGCTAGGATGAACGAAGGACTGCCATGTGCTCTGCCCATGACTGATATAAGAACACCACCACCAACTAGGTGTCTCCTTATCCATTGCCGGGAGGGGGGTGTGTGATTTCTCTTAGGCTGTTAAAAACTGAGCCTGCCGCTCTGTCCCCACCCTCTACCCTTGTTTATTTGCTAATTAAACTGGGTTATTTGTCCTGATGGATTTCCTGTTCTTTTCATGCTTACTCTCACTCCCACAACTCAGCAGTGTTGTTGGACATAGTCCTCCATCCACTGTATTCTCTATAGTTCCCTAGCTACATATAAGAGTGAAGTACCACCCCTGTTGCACCAGGTGTAGTAGTGCAGGTCCCTGATTCTGCAGCTGAGGGATGTGGATTAAAGATACAATATTGCATACAGTGGGTTCAAACTGCTTGGGAGATGGAAGATTCCAACCAAATGAATCTCTTAATGGTGAAAATGTAAACACCTTCAGTGATTAATTTGTGCAAAATATTCCCTGAAAATTAACAACCTGCAAGAAGTATAGTTTCAAGAAGAAAAACAGAAAATAAGTGAGAATTAAATATTTTAAAAGTAATAGTTGTTAAATTTACTGGGTTATGATCATGATATTATAGTTACATTTTTATTTGTTTATTATTTATTTATTATTTTATGTGTATGGGTATTTTGCCTGCATGTGTGCATGTGCACCACAATGTGTGCTTGATGACCACAGAGATGGGAAGAAGGCAGCAGATCCCCTGGAACTGGAGCTTCAGATAGTTGTTAACCACCATGTGGATGCTGGGAACTGAAATCTGATCCTCTGGAAAAGCAGTCAGTGCTCTTAACTGCTCAGCTCAATATGTCTTCATTTTGAGCCATGGTTTCATTAATGGCTCAAATGAGATGACCTGCAACTTGCCATGTAAATCAGGCTGGCATCTAAAGCAGAGATGTCTGCCTGCCTCTCCTCTGAGTGCTGGGAGTAAAGCAGTGCATCAGCATGTCCCGTTGTGGTTATATATATTTTTTTAAGATTTATTTTATTTATTTTATGCATATGTGTGCTCTATCTGCATGTACACCTGCATTCCAGAAGAGGGCACCAGATCACATTGTGGATGGTTGTGAGCCACCATGTGGTTGCTGGGAATTGAACTCAGGACCTTTGGAAGAGCACTAGGCAGTGCTCTTAACCGCTGAGCCATCTCTCCAGCCCCTGTGGTTATATTTTTAACCTTATAAAATATTTGTATACCCTACTGGAGAAGTGTCTCAGCTGTTAATAGTACTGCTGCTCTCCTGGAGGACCTGGGTTTGATTCCCAGCACCCACATGGTTGTTCACAATTGTCTCTAACTCCAGTTCCAAAAGATCTGATGACCTCCTCTGGCCTGTATAGGCACCAAACACAAAATGATATACACACAGTCATTCATGCTGACAAAGCATCCATACACATAAAATAAAATTAGAAAGATAACATGCACAAAAATATTTACACATACAGAAAATATACATGCACAGACATATTTACAAGTACAGTGATAGAATGTTTGGGGTTTTCTTTTCAATGGATGTTGCTGACACATTTTTTTCTTGAGAAAACATTCTTTACATAGATCTGTTAACTTATAAGTAGTTGTACTTTACACTTGGGGTTTGTACGGTTCATGTAAATTCTATGGCATCTTATAAAATGTAATTTATTGAGTTTTTGGGGTTGTTTTAGATTCACAGACTATTGTATACATGGCTTTTATAAAACAGTTTATATGGGTGGAGAGATGGTTCAGTAGTTAAGAGCACACATTTGCCCTTGCTGGAATTCTATTCCCAGGACCCATGGTGACAGGGTCTCATCTCCCTGTAACTCCAGCTCCAGGGCATCCTCTGGCTTCCATGTACTCTGTACATACATATATACACACATACACACACATGCATGCAAACACATGCACACTAACAATCAAGAAATTTTAAGTCTTTAAAAATAAAAACAGCCCAGTTTTCACAGTATTAAGAGACACATCTTTCTCTCCCTCACCTCTAATGACCTTCTCTTCCTGAGGTGGAGTATGCCCAGTATTTGCCTGGAGGCAACTTTTGGATGTGCACTTCTGTGTTTAGAAACATCTCTTCGAGGTAAGTCCATTCATTTGTATAATTTTAGCAACTATATGTTATTAATTGGACCAGCCCATTACATATGTCTGGACATTGAAGCCATATCTTAGGCAGTGTTCTATTGCTGTGAAGAGACCCCGTGACCTGGACAACTCTTATAAAGGGAAGCATTTAATTGGGGTAGGTTTAGAGTTTCAGAGGTTTAGTCCATTACCATGGTGGGGAGCATGGCAGCGTGCAAGCAGACATGGTGCTGGAGAAGGAGCTGTGAGTTTTACATCTGGATCTCCAGGCAGCAGGAAGAGCAAGATACTGGGCCTCGCTTGGGCTTTTGAAACCTCAAAACCCACCCTAGGTGATACAATTCCTCCAACAAGGCCACACCTCCTAATCCTTCTCAAGTAGTGCCACTCCTTGATGACTAAGCATTCAAATATATGAGCCTATGGAGACCATTCTTATTCTAACTACAATAAGCAGTTAGGGTTTTCCTGACTTCCCACAGTTCCTTAAGGTCTGTCTTATCAGTTAGGCCTTTGGATTCGTGGCTTTAAGTGTTGGCAGATGCTGTTCAGTTGCTCTAAAGATATTTGCATCACTTCTGGGAATACATCCAAATGATTCCTCACCAAACCACAAGGACATATCCTCATCTATGTTCACAGCAGTTTTATTTGTAATAGCTAGAAACTGGAAACAACCCAGATGTCCCTCAACCAAGGAGTGGATTAAAAAACTGTGGTACATTTACACAATGAAATACTACTCAGCCATCAGAAACAATGTAATCATGCAATTTGCAGCCAAATGGATGGAACTAGAGAAGCTCATCCTGAGTGAGGTAACCCAGACCCAGACAGATGCACATGGCATCTATTCACTTATAATTGGATTTTAGCCACATAGCACAGAATAACTATCCTACAACCAACGCACCAAAAGGAACAGGAACATGGACTTTTTTACCTGTTAGTGGGACACTTTTCCCTAGTGGAGCTACCATGTAGGCCCGCAGTGCATGAGGAAGCTCTTATCCCTCATATGACTGCTGAACTGAAGGGGCTGATATGTGGGGGCACCCCACTCCGAAAGAGTAGGATGGGTGGGAGAAAGAGAAGAAGGTGGGAGGGTGGGACTGGGAGGGGTTGAAAGAGGGCACTGTGATAGAGATGTAACCTGAAGTAATAAATAAACATAAAAAATCATCCAATCAGAAAAAAGATATTTACATCATTGATTCATTTGCATACATTGATCTATATCAATGTGCTCAAGTTTATAGTGTATTGGTGCATAAATAGCAATATCCTCAACAGGGAGATACTTTCAAAATAAATTGCCCTTTGATTATAAACTCTTTTTTATTAAAAATCTCAAAGAAGATCCAGACTTTTGAAATATAAAATTAAGAAGAGAAATGTCAATGGAAATACATTTAGAATTGAGAGTTTTCCTTTCTAGCCAATGTGTTATTAAATATAAATAAAACTTGGGAAAAATACATTCTACGAGGAAGCTTGAATTTCCCTTATTTAACATGACAGCTATCAAGAGGAAGTCAGAGTTTTGAAGAGATGAACTGCAGCTCTGAGGTCCTACCTGACCCTGCCTTCTGATTCATCTCTGTTAGGTCTTGCTATGGTTAACTGCCCCCCTTCCTCCTTTCCCCTGCAAAAGGACTGGGGAGATGGCTGAGTATTAAGAGAGCTAATGCTAGCTGGGTTATGGTGGCACACATCTTTAATCCCAGGATTCTGAAGGCAGTGATAGGCCAGCCTGGTCTACAAAGTGAGTTCCAGGATTGCCAGGGCTACATAGAGAAACCCTGTCTCCAAGAAGCAAAGGGAGTGGTAGTGATCTTACAGAGGACCAGAGTTCAGTTCCCAGCACCCATGTACAGCAGCTTACGAACACCTATAAGTCTAGTTCCAGAGGATCCTATACCGCTGTCCTTTGTACTCACGGCACATGCCCAACACCAACCAATACATATAATTAAAAATAAAACAAATCTTAAAATACACAAAACTACTCCCAAACTGCCTGGTAAAATGCTTCCAAACCCATGCCGTGGCATGCTTGCACAGCCTCCTCCCCAAGAAGAAAATAAATAAAATGTAGTAATAAAAACAAAAACAAAACAAAAATCCAAAAACCAACCAAACAAACAAACTCTTGAGCAGGCTTTTTGTTTTGGTTGAGGCTGCGTGTAACCGTAGATCAGAGACTAAAACAGGCAGTTTGGTTTGGAGAGGTGACTAGTTTGGGGTCATTCTGGGGAACACACTAGCACAAAGATACTAGTTCTGTTGGGGACATCTGAGCATAAGGTTGTTAAAAGGACTTACGTTGGGAGATTCGGCAATGGCTTCAAGGTAGTAGGCATTAGCTCAGGTCAGGGGTTTGGGGAAGGCCTAGCCATCTTATGGCTGGACACTATGTAGGTCAGGCTTCTCTAGAGGAACAGAAAAACAGGATGAATACATATTAAAAGAAGGCTTGCGCAATATGGTTGGACTTGCCCAACAATGACTTCTCACCCCAGAGAGGCTGAGCATTCAGTGACTTCTCAGCAAAGGCAGAGTGTTTCAGCAGCTCCAATCTGGTACTAGAAGCCTAAAGGATTCCTGGAGAAGCTGCTGGTCTTCTGTCTGTGCTGGAAGTCTGTAGGAGTTGGTTCTGTTAGCAAACAGTAGAGACGGCAAGAGCAGGTACTGCGGTGAGCGTGGAGGTAGGCGTGAACAAGAAACTGTCCTTTGTCTTTGTGTTTTCTATGTGCTGCCTCCAGAACCTCCAGGTTTAAATTGATCTTCCTACATTAAATTATCTGCGCAAGAAAACTTCTCACTGAGCCAGGTGCACGCCCTTAACCCCAGCCCTCAGGAGGCAGAGCCAGGCAGATCTCTGTGAGTTGGAGGCCAGCCTGGTCTACAGAGCAAGTTCCAGGGCAGCCGGAGGAGTTACACGGAGAAACCCTGTCTGTCTGGGGGGGAAAACCCTCACTGGAGTGCCTGTGGCTAGCCTGATTCCAGATCCAGTCAAGGTGACAATCAACATAAGCCATCACATGACCTTTGTGACTTTGCCTCGGAGGTGGGAAGGTGAGTCAGGGCCAAGGAGGTCTCAGTGAGACAGCAGTAGTTCCTTACATTGGGTAGAAGGGACATATTTTGCTATTTTTGTGGGCTTGTCAACATTCTTGATTCTGTGCTCAGACATGATTCTAAATTGCTTTTTCTGTTTCACAGTTAGAGCAACTGTGTCTGCAGGGCATGTTTTATTAAAAATTTTTTGTTTAACACAACATGAGGATGTACCCGTGAGTGCCAAGCTAGAGCCGAGCTGCTTTTCTATCTCTCAGTGGCCAAGCTTCAATAAGTTGCAAGTGACAGGAAAACAACTAAACAAAGAAATGATGACAAAAACAAACAAAAACCCAATCTGACAAGCAAAAAGTAAGTTCAGGGCTGAGGCCTCCTTGGTTGGAACTAGGCCAGGTGTCCTAAGCCAATCCTGGGAGTAAACCGATCCTGAGTGAGCTAACTCAGACCCAGAAGGATGCACATGGCATCTATTCACTTATAATAGGATTTTAGCTGTATAGTACAGGATAACTATACTACAACCAATGCACCAAAAGGAACAGGAACATGGACTTTTTTACCTGTTAGTGGGACACTTTTCCCTTGTGGAGCTGCCTTGTAGGCCCCCAAGTGCAAGAGGAAGTTCTTAGATCTCATATGACTGCTGAACTAAAGGGGTAACTTAATCCAGTCATGGCGTAGCTTGGAGCCCAAGTTGGGAGGTGTAGGTAGTGTTTCCCTCACCCTCACCATGTGTGAAGTGGGGGAGGCAGTCTTCTCCAAGGAAATCAAGAGTCCATTCATTTTCACTAGGAAAACAACTGTAACTGTGAATACTAAAATTTATATGAAAAGATTAAGGACCCATAGCAGTGAAAACTAGAACTAGAGAACAATGGTGAAAGCAGAATGCCTGATTTCAAGGCTTATTGCCCAGGAACAGGAATCAAAACTGTTTAGTGTTATTGGAAAAAGTAAAGCCCAATGCTATGTACAAGACTAATATATTTTATTTTTATATTTTATAGTATATATATACTCCTGTTTGGGTGCATTGTGCATTATATGCATTTGAGCATGCCTATATGTGTGTGTGTGTGTGTGTGTGTGTGTGTGTGTGTGTGTGTGTGTGTGCCTGTGGAATTTGAGTATTTTTCTCTGTTGCTCTTCACCTTAGGCTCTTTTCTTCTAAGATTTATTCAGTTATTATTTTTTAATAATTTGGATCCCCTGGAACTGGAACTACAGATAGTTGCCATGTGGGTGCTTGCAATCAAACCCAGGTCTCTTACAAGAGCAGTAAGTTCTCTTAACTGCTGGGCCATCTCTCCAGCTCCTCCTTTGTTTTTGAGACAGTCTCTCATTGAATTTGGAGTTCATCACTTCATACTGACTGGTTGGCCAGAGCCTGCCCCGACCCCTACTCACCCCCACCACCTACTTGGCCCTTATCTGCCTGTCTCCAGGTCCTCCATACCTCCCACTTCCATCCTCTTATTCCCTACTCCTTACTAGTGCTGAAGCTAAAGCCATTCCCAGCCAAGCAAGGCTTTTTACATGGGTGCTGGGCATCCAGATTCTCTTCCTGATTCTTGTGCAGCAAGCTCTTTACCCACTGATTTGTCTCTCTAGCTCCCATTGTCCTGTTCTTCACTGATCCACAATAGAGTTGAATTGAGACCCGTAACAATGACGTAACCACTCGAACCCGAAGCACTTGCCATAGGTCTGATTCCACACTCTCTCTTCAACCCCCTCAGGTCTTTGTGAACAACTAGAAGGAAATAGAGCCAGGGACATGGCATGACTGGAAGGGAATGGGGAACAGAGAGGGAAAAGACTAGTGAGTTAGTGGAAAGAGGGCAAGAAAGTTAAACAGAAATGTGTGTTTTTGTACAGGAAAATGTAACACTGCAGGCTGAAAATATGCAAAATGTACTCATTGGGAAAAACTAATTAGCAACATGGGTGGAGAAATTAGCAAAAGGCTAAGAAACTTATGAGAAGAGAGAAAGAAAAGATTATAATGATTACTCAGGTGGGGACTAGTCAAGGGTTTGTCTCAAAAGTATGTAATGGATGGATATGGTAAACTTTGTTTCTTTTTTTTAAATTGCACATATTTATTGAGTGCTTACTATGGATAAGCATGAGATATATGGTGAGTCCACAAGATCTCATGTAAAGTATAACAGGATTTGACCATGGGATGGAGAGAGGAATGAATAGAGATAAGATTGATTTCAAATTTAACTTCAAAATTTAGAAGTGAGGACAAACTCTTATTTTTTTACTTGATGTCACTGAGTTGAGTTTGGAAATATATATATATGTTTTCCTTAGTGGAAATTTTTACACACAAAGGAGTAGGAGGCTGGAGAGCTGGCTCAGTGGTTAGGAGTATGCAGTGCTATTGCAAACCTGGGTTTGGCTCCCAGAACCTACACAAAGATCTTATGGTCTCCTGTGTCTCCAGCTCCAAGGGATCTGATACCTCTGATCTCTGGGCACAAACCTGTGTACGTGTGCCTGCCTATACCCACACACAAAGGCACATACACATGATTAAAGATAATAATCAGTTTTTAAAATCTAAAAATTGTGGGTAAAATCACTACTGTGCAAAGGGAAAAGTTGTTATTTCTTTATTGTCTAAATGTTTAGACTCTAACATCTTAGGTGACAGACTCACTTGCCTGCAGTGTGTCCTGGTTTCCTCAGTGTAAAGTATGTGTGCTGTCTTGGTGTAATCCCAGCCATGCAATGAAACCACTCCAGAGAGATCTTATACACATCCAAGCCTGGAATCTCCATGATGAAGTGTACAAGAATGTATCGGACAGAGGTACGTCTTTAAAAAAAAAAAATTTCCTGAGATGGTTTTCAAACAAGGTACAAAATCCTTAATTCTGATAATTTCTAGTGCCCTTTCCTTCTCTGTTTCTCAAAATCAGAAAGTTAAACGTTGAGGGTTCCAGTGTGTAGATGAATGGGGACCCAGGTGTGGAAATGAACTTACAGAGCTGATGGTTATCCATGGCAGAAACATGTTAATATGTCATAGTCCATCCCACGAAAAAGAGAGGCTCTTATAAGAACTAGACTGTGTATTTTTAATCCCACACCACTACAGAAAGGAGAAGTGCAAAGAGGCATGCAAGCAGATGCATGCGTGTGGACCGCGTGGGCATGCCATTTTACTAAACATTTTGCAATTATTGACTAGGCCAGGCTCCATGAAGGGCTGCAATTATATGTTCTGACACTAGGTGGGGCTATAGCTTTGATGCAACGCAATTTTGTGACCATATAAGAGAGTATTTTATAGATAATGAATTTGAAAGCGAAACAGGAAAGAATTGTTTATAAAAATGCATGTCATAAATTGCTTTTAGAATAGCCATGCTATTTCAAGCATTTAAAATATCTTGAATCTTTGATCTGGTTGGCTTAGCTGCAGAGATAAGGGTATTTAATATTTTTTTCCTTTGACTCCTTTCAAAAGAGCTCTAGTCACTTTAGGAAGAGTAGACTTAATAGTATTTCAATGAAGACACTTCTTCTAGACACACTTTCATAATGCCTTGTTTGCAATTCAAAAATCCAATAAGTCATATTTGGAAAGCAGAAAAAAAAATACATTCACACTTGAATATAATTCACACTAGATATAAATTGATCCTGTTAGTGTGTGTTACAGCTAACACTAGTGATGTATATTAACAAATATTAACAAATATTTCCTCCCCAAACCTCTTACCAGTACAACACAAGTGAATCAAACAAAACAATTTATTATTTATGCAAAATTCTCCTGATTATTTTTAAAATAAAGGTTTTTGTAGCCATTTGATTGCAAAATGTAACTGAAATAGAGGTAAAGTTCTTCATAGCCTTACATCAGTTTGCATTGATACACATACCATGGCAAAGATACTGTTTTTGATTAATGAAGGTATTGCCCAGATAAGATTTCTTATACTTATGGTACATACTCACATACGTGTATGTGCTTATAATATATGGTTATACATACATGCTTTTTTAAAAACAGAGCTTTAAAAATCTTTTAAACTGAAAAAAAATATTTCAGAATTTTATTCCTAACCATAATGTTCTTTGATCAAAACGTTGCATTACCCTCTCTCCCTCATACTTTTCCAAGTCCCCTCCTACTTTCACGACTGAGAGGAATTTTAATTCAGAGCATGGCTGCTCTGGCAAGGGATCACATACAAAGAACTTCTAGGTCTGTGTGATCTGGCCTTTAATCAGATACGCCTTTAATCCCAGGAGACAGAGGCAAGTAGATTGATGAGTTCAAGGCCAGCCCCATATAGAACAAGTTTCAGGTAAAGAAAAGCTTAGGCCCACATGTGGTGATACACGCCCTTAATACCAGCACTCAGGAGACAGAAGCGTGTAGATCTCTGAGTTCTGTTCAGGAAGTTCAGTTGAATCAGTGAGTTGAGAGCCAGTGCAGTGAAGTTTGTGGCAGCTCAGTTCATGGAATTCAGAGGCAGTTTTTTTTTTTTTAATGTATATTTATTACTTCAGGTTACATCTCCATCACAGTGTCCTCTTTCCACTCCTCCCGTTCCCACCCTCCCACCCTCTACCCCCTATCCCTTCCACCCCACTCCTCTCGAGTGGAGTGTCCCTACATATCAGTCCCCCGTCCCAGTCATATGAGGACCAAGAGCCTCCTCATACACTGAGGGCCTACTAGGCAGCACCATTAGGGCAAAGTGTCTCGTTGACAGGAAACAAAGTCTATGTTCCTGTTTCCTTTGGTGCATTGGTTGTAGTATAGTTATCCTGTACTATATGGCTATAATATGATTATAAGCGAATAAATGCCATGTGCATCCTTCTGAGTCTGGGTTAGCTCACTCAGGATGAGCTTCTCTAGTTCCATCCATTTGGCTGCAAATTGCATGATTTTGTTGTTTCTAATGGCTGAGTAGTATTCCATTGTGTAGATGTACCACAATTTTTTTATCCTTTCCTCAGTTGAGGGACATCTGGGTTGTTTGCAGTTTCTAGCTATTACAAATAAGGCTGCTATGAACAAAGATGAGGATATGTCCTTGTGGTTTGGTGAGGAATCATTTGGATGTAAACCCAGAAGTGGTATGGCTGGGTCTTGAGTTAGAGATATTCTAAGTTTTCTAAGATATTGCCAGACTGATTTCCACAGTGGTTGTACCAGCCTGCACTCCCACCAGCAATGGAGGAGTGTTCCCCTTTCTCCACAACCTCAGAGGTGGTTTTTATGAGGACAGTTTTACAGAGGCAGGTTGAAGAGAGTATAAACTCAATACAGGTGAAGACAGAAAAAGCCAGAGAATGAGAAGGAGCCAGAAGATTAGAACATATTGCTAGAGTTAGTGTGAGGCCAAACAGGGCAATTCAGTCAGAGTCCAAGAGAGAAGCAAAACTGAGTCAAAGTTTAGAGAGGAATTTGAGCCAGCCAGCCAGCCAGAATTCAAAAAGAAATAGAAAGGGTGAGCTTATTCAGCAGTGTCAGAGGCTGAAAACATTCTAAGCCTAGATCAGACTGTACAAAGATTAGATTCCAGGACTAGGCCTGGGTTAGCAGACAGAGGCAGTAAGCCTCCAAGAAGAGGCAAATAAAAGTTACTTTCACACATGTCTTATTAGTTTGTTTTGTGACCATTAAATTAGCATCTAATTAGGATTATCTGCATAAAAAAAATTTCCTTTACTGAAGTTTACTGTACCAGTGTTATGTGTTACAATCCAATCTCACTGGATCCTCCAAATGTTGTAGTTCAGCCTCAGTGGAACCTCCAAATATTATAGTCCAATCTGGGTGGGACCTCCAAATGTTAGTTTCCAAGAATAGCCACACAAACCACTCAGTCACCAATCTCAGTCAGATATTGGTGGTTTATTGAATGCACATCCCAAAACTGGTCATAGCCACCATGACCAGCATGACCAGGGTCGCAGAGGTCTTGGAGCCTAACTGTGATGTTGGTCTGCTTTCAAGGCAGACTTTTATAAGAAAAGCCATATCCAGGTTGCAACCAGGTAACCATGTTTAAGAAACAAACCACATTCAGGTAGCAACCAGGTAGGAAGCAAGGGGAGGGCAGTAATATAAAATTTGAGTTGCTAGACAAAGCATTTCTTTTTTGTTTGTTTATTGTTTTTTTGTTTGTTTGGTTTTTCAAGATAGGGTCTCTCTGTGTATCTTTGGCTGTCCTGGACTCACTTTGTAGACCAGATTGGCCTTGAACTCACAGAGATCCACCTGCCTCTGCCTCCCAAGTGCTGGGATTAAAGGCGTGAGCCACCACGACCGGCCACTATAGACAGCTGTGAACTGCCATATGGTACTGGGATTTGAACCCTGGTCCTTTGGAAGAACAGCCAGTGCTCTTAACAGCTGAGACATCTCTCCAGCCCCAACAAAGCATCTCTAACTGACCTTTAATTTGATTGGTCCCAAGTGAAGCTGTAGTTGGGACTCTTCAAAGTGTCAAGGTAACAATGTAACAAAGTATGTGTAATTTCATCTTATAACTAAAATAGAGACTGAAGACAAAAATGGGTGCAGTTATACTAAAGCAGCAGGCCCAACAGTACACCCCTGAGGCTACTCTCTTTCCCCAGCAAAAATGACTGTCTATAGTTCCTGGGGAAGCTTGGGTCCTTACAAACTCTCTCTCCACATCCCCATCCATGATAGGATGTTGATGGTTCAGTCTTTTGTTGTTGTTGTTGTTTTTGTTTTTGTTTTGTTTTTTTGGTTTTTGAGACAGGGTTTCTCTGTGTATCTCTGGCTGTCCTGGACTCGTTTTGTAAACCAGGCTAGCCTTGAACTCACAGAGACTGTCTGGCGCCTGGCTGGTGGTTCAGTCTTATGCAGGGGAAAGTGTCTCTTTCTAGCTCAAGCTGGTCTCAAACTCGTGATTATGAGTACTATACTAAAATTATAGACATATGTCACCATATTCAGTCCCATATTATCCAAGATATTGTCTCTAAGATTTTGGATGCAGGGAATTGTCTTTATTGTCAATTGACGTGGGAAAACCTACCCTGAATGTGGGGAAGACCACTTCACAGCTGAGCCCCGTACTGTATAAGAACAAAGGAAGCAATCAAGCAAACAAACAGGGACCCTGGCTGCACTTATTTCTCTCCTCTTTTGACCATAAGTGTGGCATGACTATCGCAAGTTCCTACCACTGTGATTATCCTGCAATTATATACTATAACCTGGAATGTAAGCCAAGTAAATAATTTTTTTCCTTATGTTGCTCTCTGTCAGGATATTTTATCAGACCAACAGAAATCAAACTAAGACACTTGCTAGCCTTAAAAAAATTAATTAATTTACCACATACGTTGGTCACAGGACATCTGGAAACCAACTTGATTGTGAACAGGAAGCTTCTTTTCGGGTGACTTGAATTGTGTCAGGTCTGGAGGGAATTCCCAGTCCCTGCCCCCACCAAAAGAGGGAGGCAGGCCCACTGACTTGGTCCAAAATGACAGTCGGGGTTCACTTAAGCTGGGCTATAGAAGGATTGCTGGTGGAGAGGCGAATGCCTACAGTCAGCATTCCTTAGGAACCTGTGAAACAGGCTTCTGCTGGCCAGAAAGAGCCACTTCCCTTGGCATACACCTGTGGTCACACATCAAAATCCATGTTAACCTCCTCTCCGGTCTCTAGTAGCATGTACTCATTATGAATGCTCCCATGACCCCTGCTGACCCTTCCTCTCCTACTATGCTAGTTCCCAGGCTGCTCCAGCTAACACACCTTCCTCCCATTGCAACATAACCCCTTACAACCATCAGGGCTCTCCCTCCTTATGGCTGTTTTCTTTGCTCTCATGAGATAGCTCTGGCAATTGCCAGTCTGCTTGTTCTCTCTCTCTCTCTCTCTCTCTCTCTCTCTCTTCTACAATAAAAACCTCCCTACCCATAGAGTGGTCATTTTGGTGGTTCCTTCACTATACCCTCGCTTATCCACAGTACTACAAGATACTTTGCATACTACTAGGGAGAAAAGCTGTGAACCTGTAACAATGACCTGGGTGGCAAGACATGGCCATGGGTGCAATTGTGGCACCAACATCATGTGAGTGCCTACCAACCACTTTCTGATTGAATTAATGCCAACTCCACAGTAGGAAACACATACCAACTACTATAAATATGGCCAAAGCCTATGGGTAGGGAGCTCAAAAGGCCCCAGGTGTGAACCCATCACCATTATTCTGTTAAATTAATAGAGTAACAAACTGACCTCTAAATGTATATCTCTTTGTACCTGTAGATTGGTGACACTCTGAGACCTCATCAGAAAGGTCTCTTTGTGCAGTGGATGGTAGTTAACACAGAAACTCAAAACTAGTGAAAGTGCAGAGATTAAGTAGTCAGTGGAGTCTTCAGGCACAAAGGGACATCAATATAACCCCTCTCTCCAAGGCTCAGGAACCGCCACAGAAGAGGGGCAGAACAATGGAGGAATGGAGCAAAACAGTGTCCTCTGGACATGACAGTATTCCTGAGTTCATGGACTCATGGCAGCTGTAGTTTACTGCATGAGATCTGCACAAGATCAAGCCAATCAGCATTCTAGAACAGAGTGGGAAGTCATCTGTGAGTCCATGTGCCTGGGGAGCTATGGACAGTTGATGGCTTCTGAGGGAGGGTGTAAAAAAGAAATAAATGGCTAACTAAACTATTTAACCACTATTTAAATTATTGTTAATTGATTTGGAACCATTAATCTTTAAGCAGCCATTATAAATGAGCACACAGACACCACATGGATTTTAACAAGCCTTGGCCTGAATTGAGCAATCTTGGCCCATCTAAGCTAGCTCTTAATTCTACTACCCAAATATGACCCCATATATACATATGTCCCCTTGGACTGCCATTCTCCACGCTATGCCGATGTTCCTGGCCATATGGAATGAGGTTCTTTTTTCTAACCCATGGTGTGTGTCCTCCTTCTTCCTGCTCCTGGCTGGAATGCATTAATTCTCTGTCTAAAGCACAGGTTTCCTGTTCTAATCTCAGGAAGTCCCACCTTTTTCTGTCTTTGCCCAATCTCAGGCCTTGGCATTTTATTTAACCAGTTGGAATCAATGTAAGTAACAGACAGAAAGCAGGACCAATTAATTGACATTTAGAATGCTTAACACTACCCCAACAGGAGGGAGTCAGTTTTCTTTAAGGATGTGGCTCCTGGTGGGTCAGTCATACTTCAGTGGGTTGGAGATGCATGTTGGAGTTGATGAGTTATTTTAAAAAGTGATGTGCAGTTGTTGGGGTTAGGGAGATGGGAGTGTATTTGAAAGAAGTTAGGGGAAAGAGCTGTGGTGAATATGTGGTGAATATGGCCAGGTGTAGTGGTAGCACACCTTTACTCCCAGCACTCAGGAGGCAGAGGCAGGCCGATCTCTGTGAGTTTGAGGTCAGCCTGATCTATGAAGTTAGTCCAGCACAGCCAGGACTAACCAGAGAAACTCTGTCTCGAAAAAAAACAAAAGAAAAGAAAAAGTATTGTATGAAATGCTCAAGGAATTAATAAAAATATTTTAATTAATTAATTTAAAAAGACAGAGAACAGAAAAAAGAAAGCATAATGCAAAATGATGAATAGACTGTGTTTTCATTGGTGTGTGTGCATCTCTGCATTGTACATTTTTACATGTATATTGATGAATCTATTTGCTGATAAGGATACATTTAGGAGAAATTATAAAGACACATTAATTACGAAGAAATGACTGTCCAACTTTCTCATAAGGATCCTCATTCCTAAGTACCAAATAATTTTCTTTTCAGGCTTTTATTTTCCAGACAGCATTAGTTCCTTTTATGATTTTTCACTGTAACCATTTGCCAAGCATTATTATTATTGTAAAGTAGCATTTTTTTTTAGAATAGGGAATGATTTTCTCTTTCTACCATGTTCTTTCTCATATACATCCAAGAATTGCACTCATAGTCTTTATAATGTTCCTAATACGTCTTTTTTATGCCAAGCTGATTCCTTCTAATACAATTTTTAAAGAAGATTGAAGATCTGACTCACTGTTTAAGAACACTTGCTACTCTTACAGAGCATCCTGAAACTCTAGTTCCAGAGGATCTGATGTTCTCTTCTGGTGTCTGAGGGCAACAGGCACACATGCAGGCATACATATATGTAAACAGTCATACCTACAGAAATTTTTTTTAATTAAGGTTTTTATAAACTGTATTGCCTAATGCTTTAATTTCCTTTTATATATAAATACCCCATATACATTTTGATTCTATCTTCCAACTTTGTAAGAATAAACTAAAAATCTTAGTAAATGCATTTGTGTTATCAACATATTAGAATTTTGTTGCTATGACAGAATACCTGAATTAAACAAGAGGAAGGATTTGTTTTGGTGCATGGTTTCAGTCCTTCTTGGCAGGAGAAGGCATGGCAGGACACAGCAGCTTACATCACGGCAGCCAAGAATCAGAGAGAGACATGACTGCACTTGGGTTCTCTCCGTCTTTGTCTTTAGTTTCCTACATGCCCCAGCCTATGAGACAGTGCCATTTGTACTCAGCATAGGTCTTCTCCTCTCAGTTAATCATCTCTGGATGGCCCTTCATAGATGCACTTGGGGATGTGCTTTACTAATACCCTAGCCATTCTCAATCCAATCAAGTCGGCACAACTGACAATCACAAGTGTAAGCCTTGACTACTCGTCACCCAAGCACATTAAAAAAAAGATTTATATAGTTATGTATATGAACGTTTTGTCTGTATGTACATCTGCACACCAAAAGAAAGCATTGAATCCCGGGGGACTACAGTTGTATATAGTTGTGAGCTGCCATATGAGGGCTGGGAATTGAACTCAGGACTTCTGGAAGAGCAGCTCTTAACCCCTGAGCCATGTCTCCAGCCCCCCAAACACATTTTCTTAAACCATAATTTTCTATTTCTAGCTCACAAATGGATCATGTCCATCATTCTATAGTCAAAAATTCCCATAGCCTCAACAGTTTGCACATTGTTCAAAAGCCAAGCCCCAAGTCTCTTCCAAGACTCCAGACAAACTTAGCTCTGAGCCTCTATAAAATTTAACAAGGCTAACATGAATTCTCATAGATGCATGCCATGTAAGCACATGGCCATATATTCACTCCCAAGACATCTGGCATTTTTGTGCCCATGGCCTCACCATTTGTACTCTGCCTGGTCTCTCCTCTGGGCCAGCTTGAAGTACTGTCTGTGGCTTTCCTAAGCAGATGTTATATGCGGCCAGTATCTCAGCTTCCTGGGATCTTTGTCTCATTTTTAGCTTCACTCTCATTGCCTCACACATCACATGCTCCGGGTCCATCTGTAGTAATTCTGACCCTATCACACACTGTGTGACTCCCAGGATTTCCTTTGAAACCTCTATCGTCCTATAACTTTTGCATTTTACAAGATGGACAGTGCCAAGGTTTACTGCCATCTCAAGCTGTACCAGGGCTTCCTTTGACCACAGTTATAGCAGCTTCAGGATGTCTGGGGGCCTGAGAAGAGAGAAATAATGTCCTAAGTTGCTCTATGCAACCAGGGTGCCCTGGAGACACTCTCTTCTCAAGGTAAAGTCTTTCAAATGCATTTACCTTTTTATTGGACTCTTGAGCTTGCGATGGGTAGAATTTCCTCAGTTCCTGATGCAAACTTCTTGGCTGCTTTTTTTCGTGATCTTAATCTTTTTAGAAACTGTGGTTTGGGGGCTGAAAAGATGACTGACTGTATGAGCCTTACTGTTCTTACAGAGGACCCGAGTTTGGTTCCCAGTACCCACATTGGGCTATTGACAACCACCTGTGAATGACTCCAGTTCTCTGTTCTCTGAGGGCACTTACATTTGCATGCATTCCCTGTCTTCCCAGCACACACACACACACACACACACACACACACAATTACAAAAAAAAAAAAAAAAGGATTTTCTTAGCCTCGATTTTATGCTGACTTTTCTAGCCAAACTGCAAGGTTTTCAAGTATTTTGTCTCTGCATTTTGCTTCCTATTCTCCCTGTGTGCCTGGCTAAAAGCAGCTTCCAATAACCATGGCACCGCCTGAGTGCTGGGTTGCATTAGTGTCCTTTGTCAGACTGATCAGTAGATCTCCCTTAACCTCAGCCTCACAAGTCTCAGGACACACAAAGTGTAGACAAGAGACCAATGGATTTAAATCTATTTCCCTGTTAAGTCCTTCCCGTATGATTCTTCCTGAGCCTGGGCTTCATTTTCCACAGTCTTAACAGTGTTCTGGTCTCCTGTTTCTTCCAGTTTTACCATTTACACTCTTCTCATAGTATTCACAGCTTTTTCTCACACATTCCTCTCAACTTCTCTAGCCTCTCCTGTAAATCGTTTCCAAAGGCCTGAGAACCATGTGGATGGCTTAATCACAGCCATTTCTCTGCTACCAATTTTACAGTAGTCAGACTTCTTGTCACAGGGGAAAAGTGCCTTTCAAAACACCTTAGTGGGGAGGTGATGAGTTTTGACTGAGGTTTACAGAAGTTTCTGTTCATCGTGGAACCCAACAGCTCACACTGTGATGGTCAGAAAGCAGAGAGGGAAGTGTCTTTGTTCCAGACTTTCTCTTCTTCCTCTTTTAGAGATGCATGAATGTATCCTGATGCACAGACAGATAGTGCCATCCTATATTCAGAAAAGTTTTCCCTCACCCTCATTAATCCTCTTAGGAAACAGCCTTACAGAAACACTCAGAGATGTACTCTCCTAATAGTCTAAGTGCTTCTTAATCCAGTCAAGCTAAAATTAAAATTAACCACCACAGCAAATTTGCAGTTGTCTGTCTTGGTAATTAAGAATATAGTCCATTGCTTGTGTCAGTATAAAATTCACCATATCAAAAATGAAACAAGACTTGTTTAGCATCATTATATGAAGTATTTTGTTCACACAATACACAGATACACACACGTATACACACACACACACACACACACACACACACACACACACACACTCACACACATTCAACCTGGATTTTATCATACTATCTAAATTTTATGTCTTTTAAAAGTTAGTAGTTTGAATAGGTAGCTTATAAATTCACCATAATTTGCTTAAATAATTCTATTATTAAACATTTAGTCTGCCTAAAATAATTTTGCCACCATATACAGTTTGGCAATGAATACTGTAAAAAAATTAAATTACACTGGATGCCATTTTTAGAAATAATTAATTAAATTGTTTAACAGTATTAATATTATTGTTAGTTGCTTCGACAGCCATTAATCCTTATTCTGCCATTATAAATGAGCACACAGACACCACAAGGATTTTAACAAGCCTTGGCCTGAATTGAGCTAGCTCTTAATTCTATTACCCAAATATGACCCCATATATACATACGTCCCCTTGGGCTGCCATTCTCCACGCTATGCCGATGTTCCTGGCCATGTGGAGTGAGGTTCTTTTTTCTAACCCATGATGTGTGTCCTCCTTCTTCCTGCTGCTCCTGGCTGGAATGCATTAATCCTCTGTCTAAAGCACAGGCTTCCTGATCTAATCTCAGGAAGTCCCACCTTTTTCTGTCTTTGCCCAATCTCAGGCCCTAGCATTTTATTTAACCAATCAGAGTCAATGTAAGTAGCAGACAGCAAACAGTACCAATTAATTAACATTTAGAATGCTTAACACTACCCCGTCAGAATACATGTTTCAGTTTAATACATTTGGTATTCGTTAGGCTAGGTTTTCAGTAGTTAAATTGATATTTAAATGAAAGAAAGACAATTTCAGTCTCTTGATACACAGCCCTCATCTTTTCCAAAAGAATTGTGTCAAACTATATTTCCATTAAAAAATATATGAAAGTGGGTCTTGTCAGAGTTATTTGTTACTTAAATAGGGTAATCTCTTTCTTGAGAATTTTTGATGAGTCTTTACACCACCCAAGACTCCAGCCAAAGACCTGGTTGTCTGTTCAGTATCTTTCCCATATCAAAAGAAAAGGACATAAAATATAAAATGAGAAAATTGACTGTTCATAGTCTTGACCATAACTGGGAATAGAGCCATTCTTTGCCTCCTTTCCCCTATAGCAGTATTAATCTAGAGAAGGTATAATAGGGGTTATGTATAGGTAGATCCAGTTGTGAACCCCAGTGAGAATGATAGGCCCTCCTCCTGCTCCTGGGGGCCAGAGCTCCTAGGGACACTCACTCTGCTTTCAGTATATTTCCCAAAGTGAGCAGTAACTAAAACCAATTTATTTAAAAATGTTAATTTTAAAGAAGTTCTGTTACAATTACTTAAGATTTTTTACTTTCAGGTGACTAAGGACAGTATCTGAAAAATGGCTGAATGTAATTTGCAATGAATTATGTGAAGTTAAACTCTTGTTTCCCTTTTACTGAAAATAGATTTTTTCCCTCACATAATGAATGTATCCTGTGTACAGTTTCCCCTCCCTCTACTCCTCCCAGTTCCTCCCCACATTTTTTTGCCATCTGGATCTACCCATTTTCTGTCTCTCATTAGAAAAGGACAGGCTTCTGAAGGATAATAGTAAAATAAAATAGACTAAAACAAAAACTAACACATTGAAATTGGACAAAGCAAACAGACAGAAGGAAAAGAGCCCAAGAAAAGCCACAAAAAACAGAAACATTCATTTACACATTCAGGAATCCCATAAAAACAGTAAATTGGAAACAAATATACATACATACATACACGTGTGTGTATGTGTGTGTGTGTACGTGCATGCAGAGAACCTAGTGCAGACCCTTGCAGACCTTGTGCATGCTGCTTCAATCTCTGTGAGTTCATGTTAGTGTTGATCCTGTTGATTCAGAGGACCTTGCTCTCCAGGTGTCTTCCAGCCCCTCTGGCTCTTACACTCTTTCTGCCTTCTCTTCCACAGGGTTCCCTGAGCCCTGCAAAGAGCGATTTGATGGAGACATCCAATTTAGGGCTGAGTGTCCCATGGTCTCTCATTCTTTACAGAATGTCTGGGTCTCTGTATTTGTTCCCATCTCCTATAGGAGAAAGCTCCTTTGATAATGATGGAGCAAGGCATTGATCTGTGAGTATAGCAGAATGTGATTAAGAGTCATGTTATTGCTACATTTTTGATTGTTGTTGTTTCTTTTCTTTCTTTCTTTTAGAATAGTATTTTGTTTTGCTCTAGGTCCCTGGGCTAGATTAGTCTCAGGTTCCTGGTTCCTCAAGCAGTGTTGGATATGGGTTCCATTTCATGGAGTTATTGGTTGGTTACTCATGAAAGCTTTGTGCTGCTATTGCCCTAGCATATCCTGCAGACAGGACACCACTGTAGACCAGAGGGTTTGTGGTGTCTTGAAGTTTACATTTCTCCTTTGGTAGGGTGCTGAACACCTTCCTGTACCAAGGATGTTAGCATGTAGGGGGTAACGGCTCTATGTAGGCACCAGCTTGACTTCTCCATGTTCAACAAGTGGTGCAGTGTTGTCTTCAACAACGTGGCCTTGCCGTCACTTTCTGGGGAGCAACCTGTAACCTTGGCAACAGCCTGGTTTGTTTGGGGATTCCCATGGGACCCCTTTGGCCAATAGTTACTTAAACCCTAATACTGGGGTGGAGGGATGGGATGGCAATGGAGACATAATGATGTAATAAATAAACGTTTAAAAAAACCCTAATACTGATTCCATGATTTATTCATGTGGACTCAGAAATGGGGAGTTTCTTATATTTATTCCAGTCCCTTTTCGTTAAGGAGTGGGTGACCCTTTGTGAAACTAAATCAAAATAGCTGATGCAGTGAATCCAGGCACACAGAAAGCCTTTGTAACCTCTGAATGCACAGAAATTAAGGGAGAACAGTGTGGATGCTTCCCTATTAATTTAGCATTGCAGTTCCTTGTGGGGACCATTGGGGTTGCTCCTCAACAGTCTATTTCTATTTCTGAATACATAATGAAATTATTCAATTTCCCTGCTTCCCTTTGAGGTTAGCAGAATCCCTGTGATTTGCTTTGATTGATGAAAGGGAAGAGCAGAATGACAGTTGTTGGAGTGGGAATTCTGAAGGCTGCTGTATATTTTCTCACTTCCTGTGTGGTGGTTGGAAACCTGTGCTGCTGTGGATACTGTATCAGTCAGGTCCCCAACTGATTATAGGAAACAGAATATGCTTCTCAAATTCTGCTAGACAAGTAAATGCTAGTGGAAAATAAACATTTGTTATTCTAAGCCCCCAGGACTTTAAAAAAAAATTCTTTGTCTCTGTAGCAAGTTCTAGCTCAGGCTGACTGGTGGACTCCTCAGATGAGCGTCCCCTGAGAGAATGAACAGTCCTCATGGAAAGCAAGCATGTGCGTAGTCTCATTCCTGTGGACAGTTCTCCAGGACTTTCCACTTCAGTTCCTTTGTAGCCTTGCTCTTCTGCAAAGAGCATAGGGTGGCTTTTCTTGTAATCACACCGTACCTAGATTTCCTTTGTCAGCTGTGTTTCCTCTGTTTAAAGGAAAGAAGAAGGAAGTGCTTACATGTGTGTAAGGATGTAGATTAAAAACTGGGGGTGTGGCAAAAGGGAAAAGCACTGGAAGGTTCCATGGAGCCATTTTTTTTTTCTAGTGAGCCCATCGCTGAGCTTTGCCCCCACTTTCCCTTCACTTGGGGTCTTCCATTTTACTGTTGTAGCTCTGCTTATTCACTACTCAGAGAAGTACTAATAAAAATGCAGTTTTTTTCTGTCTCCCAGGTACAGATTTTTAAAGTGTAGTTTCATTTCTTCTAATGTGATAAGGTACCCTGACAATAAGCAACTTAGGGGAGAGAGAGTTTACTTATCTCGCAGTCCCTGGATGTAATCCTTCACAGGGAGGAAGGTCAATGCAAGTACTTGGAGCAGCCATGTAGGGACTACAGTGAAGAGCAGAGGGACGACCCCAGTGCTTGTGCTGGGTGCTGTGGTAGGACGACCTTCAATGTGATTGGCCACATAGCCTCACGTGGAAACACCCATTTGGTTCTGTATATGAGCCAGAGAACGAAACACTAAAAATGGGAAATGCTTAGACATCACCCCTGTGGCATCTGTTTGTCTTCTTTGTCTTCGGACTGATGGCTGGAGGTTCGGGGGGGTGGGGGACAGTGCACTCACCTTTCCCTGAGAACCCCCTTATGTGGTGATCGCTGTGGCTTGGGGGTCGCCACAAATAAACCCTTTCTTTCCCACCCAAGTTGATTTTGGTCCTAGTGTTTATGACAGCAACAGAAAGCAAACTAAGACAGGGTCCCTAGTCTCATTATTAAAAAAGAAGTCAAGGGCAGTTGTAGCAGCACTTAAAAGGTAGACAATGTGTAAAGCTGTAAGTCTCAACAGCTACCTGGAGAATGAAGGAGAGAGGTAAACATCAGTGCTGGGTAAACTGACACAGAGCTAGGACACGTGGGTGGTTGAACGTGGGTCCTCTGCAGAAGCAAGTGCTCTTGATGACTGAGCCATCTCTTTATCTTTTAAATGTTCTTGAAATTCACAGAACTCATTCTTTGTGATTATTCCATAAGCACCACAGAACTCAACAATTGGGTACTGCAGAAGTAACACTGACTTCTTGGTTTTTTTTTTTTTTAGAGAGAGTATTTATTTTTCATTTTACGTCTTTGAGTGTTTTGTCTGTATGAATTTACATGTACCACCTGCATGCTTGTGCTGGCAGAAAACCAAACCCAGGTCTTCTGGAAGAGCCACCATCGAGCCTGAATGCTGAGCCTCCAACACCGACTTCTTAAAAAAATCTCCACTTATATTCTTTAGCCCATTTGTTTAATTATGTAGAAAGAAGTTAATTGCTTCAGATAATCAGAGCTGATGTATATGTGTGACAAGAGAAAAGTATCAATTCTGTTTTTTATTGTCATGAAACAATAGGATCTTAGTCCTTTTACTATTACATATTTGTATTTTGACTGTGATTTTTTTTTTTATAGTGTCCTGGGACCTTTTCACAGGCTGTCTTCATCCTGGGTTGCTGTTCTGCTCTAGCTAGGTGGGATAAGATGGAAACAAATGAAAATATAATTTAAAATAATTGGGATTTGATATATTGACACATAGTACTAAATACAGAAGTGTAGTTCCATGGTATTTGCCTAGTAGACTCAAGGCTCTGGATTCCTTTCCAGCACTGCCACAAATAGAGTAAAAAATTACTAAGTAATATATATATACATGGTCACAAGGTGCTGTTACTATGGAATCTGTACATACATCTACTTTAGGATGGCTGACATGTTTTGATGAGTTCAGTAGCAGAAAGATTAACACAAACTCTCCATATGACTCAGTGGGAGTAATATTTGTTTTGTTTTGGGGGGCAGGGTCTCTATGCAGCCCTGGCTGGTCTGAAACTCACTATGAAGATCAGGGTGGCTTTGAACTCACAGAGATCTGCCTGCTTCTGCCACTGCTGGGGTTACAGGTGTGGGCCATCATGCCCACCCATTTTTTGTTGCTGTTTAAAATATTTTTATTAATTGAGAGAAATGTTTTATAGGGTGGTATTTAGCCCCCTCAGATGGAAAAGAATAAAAATTCCCAACTACTTTGATTAGCCTATAAAACGCATATAATTAGATGGATTTTCTCAAGTGCACTTAACTTGCTAATTAGTTTTCACTCTGCTAAATGAGAGAAAACTGTCCACCACAACCCCCTCCAAAAGCTTTCTTTTCCTACACTATTACAAGATAAGTCATCATCATGGTGACTAAAAATTAACTGAGCAGTTCACATTAGTCTGAAGCTGGCTGTATGTAGTCAGCTTCTAGGAGGTTCTTTTGAGCCCAGGAGTCTGTGACCAGGCAGGCAAATATGATGAGACACCAATTGGAAAATAATGAACTAAAATAATACAATAAAGTAAAATAACCGAAATATCAGTAACATATTGTATTTCTTAGCCAATAAGACAAACGCTGAAGACATACCACATCATCCTGAGTTAATGGGGGAAAATCGATCTTTGGGCCTCTTTCTCCCCCAGGGCTATTTGAACACAAGTCTTACTGTCCCTCGCAGTGAGCACCAGCCAAGTGGGGGATGCACATGAATGCAGCTATGCTGTTGCTGCATTTAGAAAGGAAAATCCATCTTCATAAAGAATCTTCTGTGGGCAGAGTCCAGGCTTTGATAGACATCTGCTCAGCCTGGATATTATGTGGCTCCAAACACATTTGTTCTCTCAGAATCCTTAAGGGGCTCTGTGCACTCTCTGTATGCCAAAGATAACATCTAGATCAGCTATTTCTCATAAATCATTGGAACATGGAACATGAAACAACAAGAAAAAAACAGGAATTCAATAATAAATATGGCAAGGTGTACAAACAAGGGAATTGAAACCAGATGAAAAGGAACCCTTAGCACAGAAGGTCATGGGGTGCCTTTCCACTCCCTCGAGCTGCAGAACAACCTCCAGTTGTGCCTTCTCTCAGCCATCAGCTCATGTGCCAAGTCGGTTTGGAAATCTTTTTGTGATGAGCTTAAGGCTTTAACATACAACTGAAAAATTAGTGTCGTTTATTTTAGTTTGTACAAGGCTCCAGGCCATTATGCAATGAGTGGAAAATTGTGTTTATTGTCCTTTTGAAAACATGGTGTTTATATGTCTTGAAATATGTTTTAGATATGTTTATATACATCGACCCAAATTTATGGTGTATTTGTATACTTCAACATGAAGTCACATGCTGGGTACATAATGTGACAGTTTGCCTAAAAACAGGTATTGTAGAAAACAAATTTATAAAATAAGATTGATTCTCCCTGTACATAATTTACTCAATATGTAAAGTTGAATGTTGGGGTTTCAGGGGGCAGGGGTGCAGGGAGACTTTGTTGTCTCTTATAAGAAAGAACCTCATTTTGTTCTGTGTTTGAATATTTCAATTTAATTGGAAATGCATAAGAAGAGACACCATTAAAGACATGCTATAAAATTAGGATGCTGCTTGCCCCAATGCAATGCTCACAGGCATGAAGCCCCCCCAGTGCCCTCAGCACTGAATGAACATGCTTGATGGTTCACCCCAGTAATCCTAATGCTTGGGAAGAGGTGGAGGCAGGAGGCCACAAGTTCAAGGCCATCCTCAGTTACTAGTTTATGTGAGTCCAGACTATGCAATACTCTGTCTCAAAAACCAAACAGAACAAAAACTATTAAATAAATGGCATCTCAAGCAGTCATTAAAGACTAAAATCTATTTATCAATAGACCACTGCAGGTTTAGATATACAAACATTTATATATTTGTCTTCAAAACTCTGAATGAGTCAGGTATGGTGGTACATGCCTTTGATGGAAGCACTCAGGAGGCAGAGGCAGAAGGATGTCTATAAGTTTGAGGTCAGGAAGGGTCTACATAGCAAGTTCCAGACCAGACAAATATGCATAGTAAAACTATGTCTTTAAAAAAAAAAGTCTGAATTTTCGCTTGAGACATATTTTATGATGAAATTAAATCATCTTTAAGATACTCAGGCAATTTGTTTTAATCCCTCCCACACCACCTTACATTTCTTTCTTGGCTTCAATTCTCTTTATTAGGTGCTGGAACTAAATCATTGCAATACTATCAAACTCTCCTTGTATCTACTCTTGTGAATCTCCCCTGATGGAACATATGTCCTATTCAGAAAATGAGCTCCATTTGATCTCTAGGTTTCATGCGTGTGGATCGGTGCTTTGTTGCAGGACATTTGATCACACTTGAACCCCATGACTGTGAACTGGGAAAACCTGTTCCTAGTTGTGGTGTGGCTGAGCCCTAGCACACACCTTTAATCCAGGAGCTTTCTATTTATTGTAAACAGGATTAAATAAAGTCAGCTATAGGTCAAGAGGTGGAGCAAGCAACCGGTTGACAGGGAGTGAATGTGGGAAGAAACCATAGAGAGTGAGAGGAAGTCAGGAGGATGGATAGAGAGATGTACAGGAAGTAGAAAGGGGGGACGTTCCGTCTGAAGGGTTAAGACAGCGTGGAGCAGAACTGAGTTTTTCCTTTTCACATGTCGGTTGAGGAGGAAGGTCAACCGGGTGCTTTTTCTGACTCAGAGCTAGCAGGCTTTCACCCCAGCATCTGGCTCCTGAGTCTTCATTGGTAAAATCGAATGACTGAGATTTTGTTTAAAAAAAAAAAAAACAAAAACAAAAACAAAACGGCAGCGCTATCTCATGTGGCTAAGTTTTTGATTCTGGATCTGATGTAAGACCTGTCTCTTCTCTTTGCCAACTGTGAATCAATCCAATATGCTTAGTTGCTTAGCTGTCCTGTGCATCAGTTTTATAGACAAATTGGAAATTATTGTATTCCTATTTTATGGGATGTAAGTTTTCATGAGTTACATTTGCAGCAAAGAGCTTCTGTACATGGCCAGCCTCAATAGGCATTTGCCATTTTTAGTTCACTAAAACAAACACAGATGGAGCCTTTCTGCTGTCCAGTTTGCCCTCTACATCCACCATGGGTAGAAAATATCTTTTAAAGCCGTATCTTATAAGCTGTGTAATCTGTGTTGATCTTATTCTTGTCATCAGTCCCTTAACAATGCAAGAAGCAGCTACTTAGATACCACTTAGATTGTATTAGGTATTGTTAGTGATTTAGAGATGATTTAATGTGTTGGGAAGGTGTGGGGGAAGAAAAGAAAAATTATGATGAGAACAGCACTGAAATAGTCTCCCAGGAGGAGACCCGCCATCCCCTAGGAGACCCACCATCCCCTAGGAGACCCGCCATCCCCTAGGAATGCCTTAGGCACAGAGCTTGCTGCTCTCTGGGACTGTGAATGTCGGTTACTTTTGGTTACTATAGAATCAAGACCTACACCAAGGGGTTACCAGATTCTGGGCTCATGAACATTTTTTTTTTACATATGTACATTCTTTTATCTTCTCTTGGTCACCTAAACCCTGCCCCACAGCAGCGTTTTTTTCCCTACTTTCAAAAGGTGTCCCTTAAAGGGGGATTTGTATTGCTTTGTCCTGATAGGCCATGAAGTTCCCACTTCCATGTCCCATCTTTGGAAAACTTACTGAGAGCGTGCTGAGCTACTGACTGCAATTCCAAAGGCACCCTCCCCCAATAAAGTCCTTTTGTTTTTGCACTTCCTGACTTTGAACTGATTAGCATATGCAAGGGACTTGAGTGTCTATGTATTTTGGTAACTGTGAAGTCCAAGAACCAGTTCCCCATGGATGTTGAAAAATGATGCTATATGCATTTTTCTTTTTAAAGTAAGCTAATTTTTAACTGATATATAATACTTATATATTATACATATTTATAAGGTATCATGTGCTATTTCAATATGTGTATATACTTACATAATGTTTAAATATGGGTAAATGTATCAGTAACTTCAAACATCATTTCTTTACTCTGAAAATATTCAACATTCTTTCTTCTAGCTTTTTAAAATACATGAACACACTTTTTCATTTGTGGATGTATGAAGAACACATTTTTATGTCTGTAAATATATTTTGTAGCTTATAATATCCATTTATAAATGTGCTAGTTTACTACATTAATTCCTTACACTAAATATTTATATTGCTTCTAAATTTTTGCTGCTATAAATAATATGACAATCTTTTTCATTCCAAGTTCCTTAAAATAATTGGAGTTTCGGGGCTGGAGAGATGGCTCAGCAGTTAAGAGCACTGACTGCTCTTCCAGAGGATCCAGGTACGATTTCCAGCTCCCAAGTCTCAGCTAACAACTATCTTGTAACTTCAGTCCCAGGAGATCTGACTCCCTCTTCTGGCCCCTGAAGGCACTGCATGCATATATGTGGTGTACAGACATACATGTGGGTAAAACACTAACACACATGCACAACATACAAACAAGACCCATGAAAACACAAAACCAGAAACCATAACATATAGGTACAAGACCATTAAGACAGAAAAAATGCCTAAACAAAGCAATGTGAGACAAAACATCTACAAAAATAGCATTTTGTGTTCATTTTGTGCTGGTCGTGTTACATATACAGACTGCATTAGTTTTTGTAGCTGGCATGGGACCTGCCCTAAGTGTGCTTTAATACACCCACTGAGACCCCACTGGTGAAAACCAATCTTTCCTATTTGAGCTGTTATCAACTAGGGCTTAGGGATGGAAGCCGGTATCCACTTCCCGCTCTCAGTGCAGGGACTCAATTCAGCTTGGTCCTGTGCATGCCGCCTCTGTCTCTATGAGTTCACATGTGCATCTGTCCTGTAGTGTTTGGAAGACCCTGTTTTCCTTGAGTCGACCATCTCCCCTCTGGCTCTTACAAGTTTTCTACCTCCTCTTCCGCATAACTCCAGGAGCCCTGAGAGAAGGGGTTTGATGAAGACATTCCATTGAGAACTGAGCATTTCAGTCTTTCACTCTGCACAGTCTCTGTGTTTGTCCCCAAAATGTAATAAAAATTCAAATCCAGGGCCAGAGGCATCAGGGCTAAGCAATTCTGATCAAGGTGATCAAGCTGTCCCCTGTCACTGGCCTTCGCTACTTTGGCCTGAGTCTCTTAGATTCGGCATTTGAGAGGGACAATGAGATAGGTTGCTTGGGTAAGACATTTATTAGAAGAGGTGTTAACACACGATGGGCACACCAGAGGCTCTGAGAGGAATCGGGCACATATGGCAGACTCCCTCTGTACAGGTTTCTGAGGGAAGTTTCAGCAGGAGCCTGAAGCTAGGCTCTCCGAGTCCTCAACAAGCAGTACGGAAGGGGTCGGAGAGCAAGATATGTGACCAGCAGCCTCCCCTTGACACGCACCTGAGCCGCCACACTCCCTTTGCCAAGTCAGAAATCAGAACCTGGAAGACTGTTAGAGTTGTGAACACTATTCTTAGTCAGGGACCTGGCAGTCTCTCTGAGAGGGGCATGGGGAGCCGCAGATGTTGCTACCTGAGGACAGTCTGACCTAACAGAGGACTTGCTGTGCTAACCTGATGGTCGTAAAAAGCCATCGTCACGGACTGGACAGATGGCTCAGCGGTTAAGAGCACTGGCTGCTCTACCAGAGGTCCTGAGTTCAATTCCCAGCAACCACATGGTGGCTCACAACCATCCACAATGGGATCTGATGCCCTCTTCTGGCTGCAGGTATGCAGATAGAGCACTTATACATAAAAGAAATACATAAATCTTAAAAAAAAAAAAAAGAAAAAGCCATTGCCACAGAAACATCTGTGATTCTAGCTGTCCTGCCTGGAGATGAGAGGCAGAGACAGGGACAGGTATCCTGGAGTGTACAACCCAGCACAAGAGAAAGGAGAGACCTGATTCTTGAAATGTTGTCCCCTGACTTCTGCATGCAGGCCACAGCACATGCATGGCTGATGGCTGCTCTCTGTCTCTCCCCCAGACATTTAAAATGTATATTATATGTTGCTTATCATATAACAGGAAAATCTCTGATTGCCCCCAGGAGAAGTAGCGGGTGGAGGGCAGATACAAGAACAGATTCTTTCTATTCTTTTATACTGCTGGAATTCTGAACCATGTGAATGTAGTAAAGCATTCAAAAGTAGAAAAGGCAAACCATGAAGATTGCTCTCTGCCAAGTGAATATCTTGTATTTTTCCTTAACTTACACAATACTGCTGACATTTGGAAGAACTTCCCTGCCTTCTCCTATGTTGTCCCATTACCATGTATGATTAAAGACCCCTGGGATTAAATGGGATTCTTCTGATAAAATAAAATAGTTCATTGTAAATTTCTATTATCTACAATGTGAACATAACCAATACCTAATATTTAAAACTGTTCCAGATTATCTGCATTTTTATGTTGAATAAAAATGAAGGGTTTGGGAGTGAAGAACAACTCTTGCTTCTAGACTTCATGAGACCAGTGGTAGAACTGGGAAATTCTGAACTTAACTTTCTTTCCTTTCTACCACAAAGAGGAAGCTCCTTATGTTTGGCCACCCACAGCTATAGATTGTAAAAACATCTTGTCTTTGTGTTTTAAAAATACTTTAATAAGATGCAACCCAAATGGTTCACTAGGACAGTGGTCTTAGCAGTAAGGAAAACAAACACTTTATGAAAACAACATCTATAAGCTGAAGCCTCCTGTCTTTTATCTTTACTATTTTCTCAGAGTCTGGCATGAAACAAAAACACACTAGCTTACATGGGGGATAAAAAGAGGGCTCTCCAAACATTGCAGAGCAGGGTTCTGAATGTTGATGAATTCTACCCTGGCTGCTGCATAAGGCCTGGCTCGTGGTGTGGGCGGTGATGTCTGGTCCAGTGCAGACATTTGCAATGTGTTCTAGAAACGGCAGCTTCTTCCCTCAGTCCCCAGGAGAATAGCGTCACATCTCAGGACGAGCTTCCATATACTTCCCATATGTTTATGGAGCATAAATAGCCTATTTGGGTCTAAGCCTACTTCCATTACATCTTAGAGTAGAATCTTGGTCCCCTCTTCATCTTAGATCAACCTTCAGGATCCACTTCAGCTCATCCATTTAATTTACCAAGTCTTTAAGATGGAGACAAGAGTTGAAATCTTAGTCCCAATGGAAAAGTGAATGAAATTATAAAACACATGACATGGTGTTGCTTGGTACATACTAGGTTCCTCAATTTTGTTCATGTGCATGCTTGCGTGTGTGTGTGTGTGTGTGTGTGTGTGTGTGTGTGTGTGTGTGTATCAGACACATATTTGCACTTACCAGTTTAGGGCCAGAAGAAGACACTGAGTATCCTGCTCTACCATGCCCATCTTATTTTTTTGAGGCAGGGTCTCTCTCTGAACTGGAAGCTGGCTGCTTCATTCAGGCTGACTGGCCATTGAGCTCCTATCTCTGCTCCTCAGTGCTGGGGATACAGGTAGGCATGACCGTGCCCAGATTTTGCAGGGGGATTTGAACTCATGCTTGCTTAGCAAATGCTCTTATCCATGGAGACATCTCAGTCGTCCCATGCTCTTTTATTCTTGATCTCCTTTCATTGTATTGCCAACAGTTTGGTTCAGGAGCAAGTAGGAGGGTTACTTCTGTGAGAGAAGATATGCCCACTCCCCTGGTTCTTAATCTTTACTCTGTTTCAGAATGACTATGGAGGCTCACTGGGGATACTACCAACCACAAATACCTATTACATGGTCAGAATACAGAACACCTGGTGCTAGGGGGGTCGTGTTGCATCATAACTCTTCTGGTGGGACCTAGTGGTACCCTAGTGATCCAAAAATGCTTTCTAAACAAAAACTTCCACACAGATGCTTGTAGCAGTTTCATTCATACTTGCCCATGTAGAAGAAGACATGTGTCTTCAACAGGTAGATAAACCATGGAGCACATTATTACTCAGAACTTGCAAGCAGAGGAATGATTTAGCTTTGGAAAGGCTTAGAATAAAGTTGGATGCATTTACTAAGAGACAGACATCGGTCTGTAGGCTGTACCCTTTTTGACTCTATGACATCCTGGTAAAGAAAATCTCTGTAGATAATACAGAAAAGAAAAGCTTGTGCTTGCCCTGTGGCTGTAAGGAGAGCAAGATGACAAGGTGGAACACACAGCTGTTTAGGCCATTGCAAGCATTCTTTGATCACTAGCGTGGTCGATTCACATCATGGTATATTTGTCAGTACCCATATGCCCTGGTTTGCTTCTCTGCTGCTGTGTTAAAACACTGAGAAAAGGAAAGCTGCGGCAGGAAGAGGTTTGTTTACTCTTACAGACTATTGCTGATGGAAAAGTGTCAGGACAGGAGGGTGAGGTAGGAGCCTGATGGAGGTAAGTTTTGAGCTGGAGGTTCAACTTCCCAGGTGTGTCCAAGCTGACAATGAAGATTAGTCATAATACCTCAGAATAAAAACACAAGTTGGCCTGATGTGAAGTAAGGACTTTGGGCAACACTCATGCTATGGCAAGTTCATCAGTTCTAACGAACACTTTGGTGTGGAGTAGTGCTAACTGGAGGGCTGTGGACATGTGTGGTGGGCACTGTATGGGGCACTGTGTACTTTCTGCTCAATTTAGTTGTGAAAGTAAGTGTTCTAAAAATTAAACACCCCACCAAAAATATCATTTATGGAAAAACAAAGGCCTGGCTTGTTTTTTTAAAACTATTTTTGAAATTTATTATATCTTAAATTTTATTCATGTATGTGTTTTAACTGCATGTATGTCTCATCACCACATGCATTCAGTGCCTCAGAAGCCAGAAGAGGGTGTCAAATCCCCTGGAACTGGAGTGATGGCCAGTTGCTAGTTGTCATGTGGATGATAGGAATATAAACCTGGGTCCTCCTGAAGAACAGCCAGTGCTATTAACTACAGAACCATCGCTGTAGCCCAACTTGTTTTTGTTTTTTAAGCAGAATTCTATGACAAAGCCCCTGCTGGCCTGGAAATCACCATGTAGACAAGGCTGACCTCATATTGTGTGATCTTTCTGCCTCTGCCTCCAGGGTACTAGGATTATAGGCATTTGGCACCACACTGGCCAGAATGTTCAGTCTCAACCAGGATTTAGTCAGTCTGGGAGTAGCCTAAGAGCTCTTCCTTTCCTTTCCTTTCCACTTCCTTTCCTTTCCTTTCCACTTCCTTTCCTTTCCTTCCACTTCCTTTGAGATGTTAGTGTTCAAACTTGGGCCTTCTGTGTATAGGCAAGGACATGTGCTCCACCAGTATGCTGTATTCTCCCCTTCCTTCCTTCCTTCCTTCCTTCCTTCCTTCCTTCCTTCCTTCCTTCCTTCCGTCCTTCCTTCCGACAAGGTCTTTCTGTGGAATCCAAGCTGACCTAGAATTCCTCTTACCTCTGCTTGTATACACTCTGGGCTGCTGACCAGTGAGAATGCTTAGGTCCAGAAGGTACTGAGTAAGAGCTGACTTCAAATCATTCTCAGTGACAACATCTGATCTTTTTCTCACCTATTTGTCTGTCCTCTCTCCTAATTCATAGTTTTTTCTGCTTATGTAAAGCACTAAACTATTTCTTACCTTCAGGAAACCATGAGGAAACCACACTATACCTTTTGTCTTACATATCTGTTTTGTTTAGTCACTCAGAAAAAGAGAAATAAGAATTCTCAGTCATTAATCTGACTTAAACTGTTTTTTAAAACTTATTATATTTATTTATGTGTGTATGCATGCGCATGTGTACATACATGTATATCCCATGTATAGAGGTCAGAAGACGACTATTGGGAGTGGGTCAGTTCTCCCCTTCCAGCATGCGGGTTCCCAGGACTCTCAGGTTGTCAGTCTTGGCAGCAAGCGCCTTTACTCTCTGAGCTATCTCACTGGCCCAATTATTTATTAGTAATAGAAAGATGGTCCCTTTGAAGATGGATGCTAAAAAAGACTGGAAATATCATAGGCCTCCTGGTGCCAGGGAATATTTTTTATACTTAAGGTTTGTTTAATCTTTTCATCAACATAAACATGTGGAAAATAAAATGTTCAGGAAAACAGCTAAGGGAAACATTTCAAGTAAGTACAAGGAAGAGAAGGTCAAGCTTAGCTGAAGCCAAGAAAAGCCTTTCTTGTCTTCCTCGGTTCTGGGGCGTGGGATCTCTCTTCTTAGGGGTCCTTGTCTTCCCCAGCTCTGGGGCATGGAAGTTCTTAGGGGTCCACGAGCCCTTGAAGCTGGATGATAGATGCTGTTTGCTTTTGTGTGTTCTTCTGGTCAAAGGGTCTGTTGCTGTCACTAGATCTTCAGAAGGGTCATGACTCAGAAAAGGTTTTTAAAAATTGCTGTTGTTAGCCAGGCGGTGGTGGCG
The DNA here is from genome assembly GCA_907164525.1 of Lophiomys imhausi. NCBI lineage: Eukaryota > Metazoa > Chordata > Mammalia > Rodentia > Muridae > Lophiomys > Lophiomys imhausi. Next base: position 4,108,223 of record CAJQZJ010033087.1, on the reverse strand, counting down.
CACGCCTTTAATCCCAGCACTTGGGAGGCAGAGGCAGGTGGATCTCTTTGAGTTTGAGGCCAGCCTGGTCTACAAAGCGAGTCCAGAGCTGTTATACAGGGAAACCCTGTCTTGAAAAACAAAAAAAAAAAAAAAATGCTGTTGTTGCATAAAAGCAACAGAAAACTATTGATATTTTATATAAATATAAATAAATATACATACATATATGTATAATTTGGATTTTTGGGGACTTTAGCTATGCTGTCAACTTTGGCAAAAAGTATCCCAGTTTACTGTATTCAGTGGCATTGTATAGAAATTAACGTAACGGTCTATGTCAATGGTTCTCAACCTGTGGGTCATGATCTCTTTGGAGGTCAAATGATTCTTTCACAGGGGTTGCCTAAGACCATTGAAAAACACAGATATTAACATTATGATTTATAACAGTAGAAAAATTACAGTTATGAAGTAGCAATGAAAATAATTTTTTGGTTGGGAGTCACCACACCATGAGGAATTGTATTAAAGTTCACAGAATTAGGGAGGTTGAGAATCAGTGGTTTATGTGCTGGCTAATCTTTTTTTTAAATTTTTATTAATTCAAGTTACATCTTGACCACAGCTCCCTCCCTCCTCCCCTCCTGGCCTCACCCTCCCACCCTCTATCTCCTCTCCCACCTACCTTTTCCTCCAGTGTGGGGTTCCCCTACATATCAGCTCCCTTCAATTCATCAGTCACATGAAGGCTAAGAGCTTCCTCTTGCTCTGGGGCCTGACATGGCAGCTTAGCTAGGGTAAAGTGTTCCACTTTGTCCCACAGGTAACAAAGTCCACAACTGAGACCACCCCATCCCTACTTGCTAGGGGATCTGTATAAGAACCAAGTTGCCTATCCTATATATTTGTATTGGGGGGGGGTGTCTAAGTCTAGTCTAAGCTTCTTTCTTCTTCTTCTTCTTCTTCTTCTTCTTCTTCTTCTTCTTCTTCTT
>CAJQZJ010033087.1:4088696-4107239 GCA_907164525.1 Lophiomys imhausi | reverse complement strand
TTCTTCTTCTTCTTCTTCTTCTTCTTCTTCTTCTTCTTCTTCTTCTTCTTCTTCTTCTTCTTCTTCTTCTTTTTTGGTTAGTGTTTCAGTCTTTGTAAGCCTCTAAGGGTCAGGCTTGGTTGGTTCTGTTGACCTTCATGTGTTGTTCTTGTCCCCTCTGGGTCTCTCTATTCCTCCTCCCTCTCTTATATAGGACTCCACCTAATGTTTGACTGTGTGTCTCAGCATCTGTTTTAATCTGCCACTGGGTGGAATTTCTCATAGGATAGTTATACTAGGTTTCTATTTTTTGGGCCTGTGAGTTGTAGGATAATTATCCTGTACTATGTGGTTAAATTACAGTTATAACTGAATATAAGCAATGCGTATCTTTTTGGGTCTGGGTTAGCTTTGCTGGCTAATCTTATCAGCCTGACAATTCAGATTAGTCTCTATCAGATGGCCCTGTGAGTATGTCTGTGGGGGAATTTTCTTGATTGCTACTTGACATAGGAGAACCCAGTCCATCACTTCTCGGCCTTTTGGCTAAGATCAAGTGTAGGAGGACCCAGTCCACTGTGGGTGGTACCATGCCTAGGCAGGTGGGCCTGGACTGTATAAGAAAGGTAACTGAAGGTGAGCCTGAAGCAAGACAGTAAGGAGCATTCCCGCATGGCTTCTGCTTCCAGCTCCTGCCTTGAGTTCATGCTTTGGCTTCCCTTGAAGTAAACCTTTTCCTCCCCAAGTTGCTTTCAGTCATGGTGTTTGTCACAGAAACAGAAAGTAGTCTAGGACAGCCTAGAAACAGAAAACTATTTTTCTCCATTTGTACAGGGATAATACATTGCTATAAATATGTAAAAAATTATCCAATACGTTTTTTTTACAGTCACTAATAAAGTATTTTCTAAATTATAAGAAAAAAACCTGCTGTCAGGTCTTGTTTGATCAAGAGTCACGTGCCCTCTTCTTGGCAAAGAAAGTCAATTGTAGCAAGGAAGAGTGGGCCAGTGAGCAGTCCACTGAAAGAGGAGTGAGATGTGGGCCCTTGCAATGTGTTCCACCAGGGAACCACTGTTTAACTCCCTCATCTTTAGCACAGAGGTTATAACACCCTTCCATCTGAGTTGTCATGTTCAATGGGATGCTTGCAAAGCCTTTAGAATGGTTTCTGGTGCAAAACTGGTGCTAAGTAAATGGGGTGAGTAGTAGGAGATGTCAGGGTTGTCATCCTAGGGACACAACATCAAAAGGAAAAACCTTTGCCATCCTGTTGGCCCAGCTGAAGGATTAATGGCTTTCCGTGAAGCAGGGGCTATTTCTCACTCTTTTGATCAGCAATGAAACTGAAACTAATTCCCAAAAGGTCTTCAAGATTTTTTTTTAATGCTGCATTTGCTTATTAGGGCCTGATTTCTGCATCACATAAATGTATCAACTCTTCTCCTGCCATGTCTTGCAAAGAAACACCATGATTTCCAAGAACCCAGGTTCCCGAACCAGCCTGGAAAACATTAACCAGGTGGTACTTTTGGAAATATCCAGACAGAGACTGGCCTCTCCGGTCACCGGACTCTAAACTGTGGTCTCCCCTCTCAGCCAATGCCCATATTAGAAGAGCCAGTTTCCCTCTACTGTGTTTCCTGGGAACAAGTTTGGTACCTAACCAAACACTTGGCTAATAATGTAAAACCATAATATCTACTCATGAACAAAATAATAACATAGAGATATTTTCAAATATTTTGTTTTCTAAGAAAAAAAGGTTGAAAATAGACTGAAACTTAAGATAATATTTTGATGTAACTCACACTGTTGGGGCTGATGATAATACTCAGCAGAAATGCTTGTTGCTGGTCTTAGCTAATGAGCCTCTAGTGTTTTTACAGTTTCTCCTCTTAGCCAAGGTCTCAATGGGTAGCTAGGCTCCTGTTGATCAAAGGTGAGTTGTGTTGTTAGAAATGCAGAATTTCACATCCCATCCCATATGTTTTTTTTTATAAATACTTTATTTTTTTTTCTTCAAGTTACATCTCAGTCACAAACCCCTCCCTATTCCCCCTTCTTATCCTGCCCTTCCACCCTCTTCCCCCCAGAAGTTTCCCCTTTCAGTCCAACAGATGGTTCCTTCTCTTATAAGAGTAAGTATTATACAAAACAACAGATATAAGTATGCCACATTTATGAGAGTTAAATGGCCCAGTATACCTTCCCAATGTCCAGTTTATACATATTTGGCCCCTGACTTTAACATTCTACTATCTAACCATCTCCATGAGTTTAAAGGTCTATATCTGACTCAACATTCATACTAACTTGCAACACACTTTTAAGAGTATCTTCTTAGATCTATAACACCCTCTTGATTCCTAAACAACTCAAAATTTAACTATGAGACTCTAGCTGTCTATTCTTCAACCACCTCAGAGACCTGAGAGGGATAAATATATCTGCTTATATAGGAAGTGCAGGGCCTGCAGCTTCCAAAACTAAGAAAGGACATACCAATGACTGCCTGGACAGTTCCCATTTTCTCTCCATACATTCCTGCATCAGTCTTCAGCCTTTGGGTCCTGTTTCTCTGACAGACATTTGTTGTAGAGCCGGGATTATGAAGGACTTACCTACCCTGTCTTGGCAGAGTTAGGCTGTCGACTTCCCTGCTACCAAGTTTTGTCCTTTTTGGACAGCAGTCTGTCTTCAGTTGGTGCAAGGGGTTTTTTCATGCCAAGAGATAGGCTTGCCACTAATTCAACCATCTTACAGTGGAGGTTCTTCGATGCTTATCTTCTACTTGGAGTAGAATAGGGGGTGCTGTCAGGTGCTGATATGTCTTGATATAAAAAAAAAGAAAATCTTAATTTAAGATAACATCTTTAAATGCCATATTCTGCAGATCTCTTGGGGTTTTTGAAGATGCCCTATCCATCTCTTGTATTTAGATAAGCAAATGTTGCTTGTCTCTTAGCAACTTGATTACTGGGTAGTTTAGAGAATATCTGTGATAGACTGTCATAGTAGCTAACAAAGTGACATGTTTGCATGACTAGGAGTTTGTTTTACTTAACTATCCTAGACCGTTTTAGACGGTTGGTATCAAGAGGCCAGAGCTTCACATTTTATTTTTAAGTATCTCTAGGTATGATACCATTAGGAAGTGTTACCTTTAATTTTGTATAAATATACAAAGATCTATTCAATTGTGGTTAAATATACTCTTAATTATGTATCAATATACAAAGATCAATGCCTATGTAGCCCAATACAATCTTAATATTACGTCCATATACAAGGGTCAATACCATTGTGGCCAACTATAATCTTAATTTTGTATCAATATACAAAGATCAATACCGATGTAATCCAATACAATCTTATTTTTGCACAATAAACAATGGTCAATACCACTTTAGCCAAATAAACTACTAATTTTGTATCAATATACAAAGGTATAAGGGCATATTCAATAATCTGCCCCTTCTTCTTGGACCTTCCTGTGCTATGTCTATACCTCATTTTTCTCAAGCCTATGCACTCCTACATAGGAGAGGAAGAAGGATACAGAAAAGGAAAAGTAGGAAGTCCCTGGGGCTAACCTCCAAAACCCATTAAACAGGACCATTTATCAGCTTGTAATATCTTCCCCTAAATATTGGAGTTTTCAGATATCCTTCAAATAACCAAAAAGAAGGGCGGAGAAACACCTTCCCCACCCTCTGGGCATGGGACGTTGCTCTCTTAAAGTGACTTCCTGCTGATTTGGGCCGTAGTAGACCTGTTGGGGGCCCGAACTCAAATGGAAAAAATGGTTAAAAATGTTAGTACACTCCTTTTATGTTCAGTCCTTCTGTTCTCAGCTGTTTAGATGACCTAAGGGGTTTGTAGGGAGAAGCTGATCTTGCAGGCTTCACTGAGGTACCTGCCGGGGCATTGTGTAGAGCTGAACGGTCCCAGCGACACTGGATTGCAGTGGTGGTTGCAGGCCCCCGATGGAGACAGCTATTGACGAAGTCTGCCAGGCAGAATCAACTGGGTCACTCGTCCTCCTTGGTGCCTGATTCTGCTCTCTGCTGAGGTTTCCGCTGTCCAGCCGTCCCCGGGCTCCCCTAATGGATGCTTCGATTTTCCTGGAAAGATAAGAACAGAGCCCTGCCCCAATCCCAACCCTGGATTGCCCTCTTTTTTTTGTGGGGAGGGGGTGGGGCTAGGTAGTACTTCTCCTGAAGCAAATTTGGCCTTCCGACAACATACAAAGCGTTATCTTTCAATCCGGGTTAAAGAAGAAATCATTCTGTCACCTTGGAGCTAAACCAGCTCTAGTGTATATATTTTGAGATCCCAAAGGACAATCTGCCTGCATCGAGAAGGCCTTTTGTAAGTAACCTCCAAACCTAGGTCCCTCCAAATCCCATGTGTGTGTCTCTGAGCTCTAATTATTGGGATCAGAGACCTGTGTTTCCCATCTGAAGGGATCAAAGATGTGTTCCACCACTCCTGGATCGAAGTCTTTCTCTATTTAGAGTTTGCCCAGCATCAGGCTGACCCTGAGCTCCGGGATCTGCCCGTTTCTGTCTCCAGTGTGCTGGGAGCTGGGACCAAGGGTGTACTCTTCTTGAATGGTGGGACCAAGAGTATGCACCCTCACCACCCCGCTCCGTATGACTCCAGAATACATAAGACCACCAACTCTACGGTGCTCCCCCCGTCTCCGCTGAAGTCAAAGGCATGGGCCAATACCACAATACTCTTGTATTTTACCTTAGCCCCACGTCTTCTCGACACCTGGAGGTCTGCAAAACCAGGACGAATGGCTGTATCCTCTATTCCATTCACAGTGTTTCAGCCCTGCCACCTGCATTTTTTTTTTTTTTTACTTAATAAATTTATTTGTTTGTTGCTTCAGGTTACATCCTTATCATATTGTCCTCTTTTCCCACTTCCCATCCCCACCCTCCCATGCTCTACCCCCTGACCCTTCCGTCTTCTTCCTCTGGGGTGGAGTGTCCCTGCCTAACAGTCTCTCACCACAGATCAGGAGTCATATGAGGGCCAAGAGCCTCTTCATTCTCCGGGGGCCTATGAGGCAGTACTGCCAGTGAAAGGTGTCTCCTTGCTACTGGGGGAATACTAAAAAAAAAAGGCCAACAAACACACAAACCCACAAAAACAAAGAATATCCACAAAAAAAGAGAGGAAAAAGAGAAGGGAAAAGGAAAAAGAAAAAAGAAAAAAAGAAGGAAAAAGAAAAAGATTAAAAAAAAATTATGTCCATGTTCCTTTTGGTGTGTTGGTTGTAGTACAGATATCCTGTACGATATAGTTAAAATCCTACTATAAGTGAATAGATGCCATGTGCATCCTTCTGAGACTGGGTTAGCTCACTCAGGATGAGCTCCTCTAGATCCATCCATTTGGTTGCAAATTGCATAATTTCATTGTTTCTTATAGCTGAGTAATATTCCATTGTATAGATGTACCACAATTTTTTAATCCATTCTTCAGTTGAGGGACATCTGGGTTGTTTCCAATTTCTAGCTATTACAAATAAGGCTGCTATGAACATAGATGAGGAGACTTCTCTGTGTCTCCGTGAGAGGTCCTTTGGGTGTATACCCAGAAGTGGTATGGCTGGGTCCTGAGGCAAGGTTATTCCTAGATTTCTAAGATATCGCCAGACAGACCTCCATAGTGGTTGCACAAGCTTGCACTCCCACCAGCAATGGAGTAGGGTTCCCCTTTCTCCACACCCTCGCCAGCATGCGCTATCATTTGAGCTCTTTATCTTAGCCATTCTAACAGGTGTTAGGTGGAATCTCAGGGTCGTCTTGAGTTGCATTTCTCTGATGATTAAGAATGTTGAACATTTCTTCAGGTGTCTCTCAGCCCTTAGGGATTCCTCCTTTGTGAATTCTCTATTTAGCTCCATCTCCCATTTTTTGATTGGATTATTTGGTTTCTTGGCTTTTAGTTTCTTGAGTTCTTTGTTTCTTGAGTTCTTTGTAGATTTGAGATAATAGCCCTCTATCAGATGTGGGGTTGGTGAAGATTTTCTCCCAGTCTGTTGGTTGCCGTTTTGTTCGAATGACAGTGTCCTTTGCCTTACAGAAGCTTTTCAGTTTCATGAGGTCCCATTTATTGATTGTTGATCTCAGGTCCTGAGCTGTTGGTGTTCTGTTCAGGAAGTTGTCACCTGTGCCAATGAGTTCAAGGGTTTCTCCTACTTTTTCTTCTAGTGTCTTTAGTGTGGCCGGCCTTATGTTAAGGTCTTTGATCCACTTGGAATTAAGTTTTGTACAAGGTGATAGGTATGGGTCTAATTTCATTCTTTTGCAAGTGGACATCCAGTTGGACCAGCACCATTTGTTGAAGATGCTGTCCTTCTTCCATTGTGCGGTTTTGGCTTCTTTGTCAAATATTAGTTGGCCATAGGTGTGTGGGTCCATGTTTGGGTCTTCAATTCGATTCCATTGATCCACTGGTCTGTTTCTATACCAGTACCATGCTGTTTTTATTACTGTTGCTCTGTAGTACAGCTTGAAATCTGGGATGGTGATACCTCCAGATGTTTTTTCATTGGACAGGATTGATTTAGCTATTCTGGGCTTTTTGTTGTTCCATATGAAGTTGAGAATAGCTTTTTCCAGGTCTGTAAAGAATTGTGTTGGTATTTTGATAGGAACTGCATTAAATCTATATATTGCTTTTGGTTGGATAGCCATTTTTATTATGTTGATCTTACCTATCCATGAGCATGGGAGATCTTTCCATCTTCTAAAGGCCTCTTCCATTTCTTTCTTCAGGGGCTTGAAGTTCTTGTTATATAGGTCCTTTACATGCTTGGTTAGAGTTACCCCCAGGTATTTTATGTTGTTTGTGGCTATTGTGAAGGGGGTTTTTTCCCTTATTTCTTTCTCGGTATATTTGTTTGTTGTATAAAGAAGGGCTTCTGATTTTTTTGAGTTAATTTTGTATCCAGCCACCTTGCTGAAGTTGTTTATCAGCTGTAAGAGTTCTTTGGTGGAGTTTTTGGGGTCGCTTATGTATACTAACATATCATATGCGAATAGGGATAATTTGACTTCTTCATTTCCAATTTTTATCCCTTTGATTTCCTTTAGTTGTCTTATTGCTCTAGCAAGGACTTCAAGTACTATATTGAAGAGATATGGTGAAAGTGGACATCCTTGTCTTGTCCCTGAGTTTAGAGGAAATGCTTCAAGCTTCTTTCCATTTAATTTTATGTTGGCTACTGGCTTGCTGTATATTGCCTTTATTATTTCTAGGTATGGTCCTTGTATGCCCGTTCTCTCCAGAACTTTTAGCATGAAGGGGTGTTGGATTTTGTCAAATGCTTTTTCTGTATCTAGCGAGATTATCATGTGGTTTTTTTCTTTCATCTTGTTTATGTGGTGAATTAAATTGATAGACTTTCGTATATTGAACCATCCCTGCATTCCAGGGATGAAGCCTACTTGATCATGGTGTATGATACTTTTGATGTGTTCTTGAATTTGGTTTGCTAGTATTTTATTAAGTATTTTTGCATCTATGTTCATGAGGGAGATTGGTCTGAAGTTCTCTTACTTTGTTGAGTCTTTGTGTGGTTTAGGAATCAGAATGACAGTGGCCTCATAGAATGAGTTTGGCAGTGTTCTTTCTGTTTCTATGTGGTGGAAGAGTTTGAAAAGTAATGGTGTTAGTTCCTGTTTGAAGGTCCGGTAGAATTCCGTGCTAAAGCCATCTGGCCCTGGGCTTTTTTTGGTTGGGAGATTATTAATGACTGTTTCTATTTCCTTGGGTGTTATTGGGCTGTTTAAGCTGTTAATCAGATTTTGATTTAGTTTTGGTAGGTGGAATTTATCGAGGAAATTGTCCATTTCGCTTAGGTTTTCAAATTTAGTGGAATAGAGATTTTTAAAGTAATGCCCGAATATTTTCTGGATCTCCTCAATGTCTGTTGTTATTTCTCCCTTTTCATTTCTGATTTTGTTGATTTGGGTTCTTTCCCTTTGCCTTTTAGTTAATTTGGCTAGTGGTCAGTCTATTTTGTTGATTTTCTCAAAGAACCAACTCTTGGTTTCATTGATTCTTTGTATAGTTCTTTTTGATTCTAAGTTGTTGATTTCAGCCCTAAGTTTGATGATTTCCTGCCTTCTGCTCTTCTTGGGAGTGTTTGTTTCTTTTTTTTCCAATTCACCCAGCTTAGCTGTTAGTTCACTAATATGAGCTGTCACAATTTTCTTTTTGAAAGCACTTAGTGCTATGAACTTTCCTCGTAGCACAGCTTTCATTGTATCCCATAGGTTTGGGTATGTTGTGTCTTCATTGTCGTTGGATTTTAAGAAGTCTTTGATTTCCTTCTTTATTTCTTCCCTGACCCAGTGGTCATCCAGTAAGGAGCTGTTCAATTTCCATGTGTGTGTAGGCTTTCTGTTGATTCTTTTGCTGTTGAAGACCAGCTTTATTCCATGGTGGTCTGATAAGATACAAGGTGTTATTTCAATTTTCTTGTATCTATTGAGACTATCCTTGTGACCAACTATGTGGTCGATTTTGGAGAAGGTTCCGTGGGGTGCTGAGAAAAAGGTGTATTCCTTTGTGTTTGGGTGAAACGTTCTGTAGATATCTGTTAGGTCCATTTGTTTCATGATCTCTGTTAGACTCAATATTTCTCTGTTTGTCTTCTGTCTTGATGATCTGTCCATTGTTGTGAGTGGGGTGTTGAAGTCTCCCACTACTAATGTGTTGTGATCGACGTGCGCTTTAAGTTTTAGAAGTGTTTCTTTTACGAAAGTAGGTGCCTTTGTATTTGGGGCATAGATGTTCAGTATTGAAATTTCCTCTTGATGAATATTCCCTTTAATGAGTATATAGTGCCCTTCTTTGTCTTTCTTCATTAACTTCAGTTGGAAGTCTGTTTTGTTTGATATTAGGATGGCTACTCCAGCTTGCTTCCTGGGTCCATTTGCTTGGAAAACCTTTTCCCAGCCCTTTACTCTGAGGCAGTGTCTATCTTTCGTAGTTAGATGTGTCTCTAGTATACAGCATAAGGAAGGGTCTTGCTTGTGGATCCACTCTGTAAACCTATGTCTTTTTATTGGGGAGTTGAGTCCATTGATGTTGATGGATATTAGTGACCTGGGGTTGTTATTTCCCATTAATTTGGTATAGGTGGTGGTCCTGTGCCTCTTTTGTTTTAGTTGCTGAGGGGTTTTCTATTCCCTTTGTTTTCTTGGGTGGAGTTTTCTTCTCTGGGTTGGGATTTTCCTTCTAGGATTTTCTGTAGGGCTGGGTTTGTGGGTAGATATTGTTTAAATTTGATTTTGTCATGGAATATCTTGTTTTCTCCATCTATATTGATAGAGAGTTTTTCTGGGTAAAGTAGTCTGGCTGGGCACCTATGATCTCTCAGGACTTGTAGTATATCTGACCAGACCCTTCTAGCTTTTAACGTTTCTGAGGAGAAGTCAGGTGTAATTCTGATGGGTCTGCCATTGTATGTGACTTGACCTTTTTCTCTTACAGCTTTTAATATTCTTTCTTTGTTCTGTACATTTGGAGTTTCAATTATTATGTGGTGAGAAGAGTTTCTTTTCTGGTCTAATCTGTTTGGTGTTCTGTAAGCCTCTTGGATTTTTATTGGCATCTCTTTTTTTCAGGTTTGGGAAGTTTTCCTCTATGATTTTGTTGAAGTTATTTCCTGGACCTTGGAGTCGGGAGTCCTCTCTTTCCTCTATACCTATAATTCTTAGGTTCCGTCTTTTCATTGAGTCCTTGATTTCTTGGATGTTGTGGGTGAGAGATTTTTTACGCTTTCATTTTCTTTGGATGTTGTACTGAATTCTTCCACTAAATCTTCCATGCCTGAGATCCTGTCTTCCATCTCTTGCATCCTATTGTTGATACTCACATCCGTAGTTCCTGTTCTCTTCCCTTGGTTCTCTACTTCATCTTTTAACTCTGACTGTGTTTTCTTTATTGTTTCTATTTCTATTTTCATGTCTTGTATGGTTTTGTTCGTTATGTACATTTCCTTCTCCAGCTTGCTTGTTTTTGTATGAAAATCTTTCATAGCTTTCTCCTTTTCCTGTTCAAGCTCTGTCACCTTGGCTTGGAGCTCTTTAATGGTGTTGTTCCTTGTTTTGATTTGTAGAATTGTGGCTTCTTTGAATTCCTTCATAGATTTAAGTTCTTCCTGCAGGGACTCTATCACTTTCCATAATGCAGAATTGTCAACGTTTTCATGTGTTTCTGTTGGTGTGAGTTCATCCGAATTGGAAGAGCTAGGATAATTCTGCTTTGTTGGAGTCATATTTCCTTGATTTCTGTTTTTTTTTTTTTTTTTTGACCTTTGGCCATTGGGTGCGTTTAGCTGTCTGTTCTTGTCGTTTTCTGTGCTTGGATCCACAGTGGATGCTTTGGTGCAGGGGACGAGTTACTTGGCTATCTGTCGTTGCTTACAGGGGGATTTCAGGGTCACTGTGGTTTTAATCACCTGAGGCACTGTGAGCTGGTGCAGCCTATTCCCAGGTTGTGAGTAATGGACCGGAATTGTTTCACTGCTCCCAATTCAGACTTCTCTATGTTGTACTCTTAGTTATCAGCCTGTAATGGTTCTGATGGTATGGACCTGTTTGCCCAGGATCAGATTCTGTGGGCTTTGTTTGTCGTCACGGAGGCTGACAGGGTCTGGCTCCACACCTAATATGTCTGGATTTTCCAGAATACAGCTATGGTCCCGATTTCTGGTTTCTCACTAGGCTTCTCGCCACAGGTCTGGCCTCTGTGCCTGATTCCCTCCCTGTCTGCGCAGCCGCGGGTCTCCCCCCCTGGCTGCTCGGCCGTGGGTGCACAGAGCCCCGGATCCCCCGGCTGCCTGAGTGGACCTCTCGCCCCAGCAGCTCAGCCGTGGGTGCGTGGATCCCTGGCCCAGCCCACGCCTGACTCTCTCCCCAGTTGTCCTGTGGTGGGTTCGTGGGTTTGTGGGGATTTGGCCCTGCTAGCCGGGCTCCCTCCCCAGCTGTGCTGCCGTAAGTGCCCGGGATTCGGCCCCTCCCGCCCGCCTTTGTGTTCCTGGTTTCCCGCGCTCTGTGGGAACCTCCTGCCCTCTGCTTCACGAGCGGTTGTGGACCACCCGCTGAGCCCCCTGTTTTTTCCTTGCTAAGACTTCCACTATCTCGCGAAATTTTTTAAGTGTGTATAAATTCTACCTGAGGTATGGGGAGTCCAATAGGCTAGTGAACTATCGCCAAGTGGCCTCTGATTCTGCCTGCTGTGAGTTGGGGTAGATCTTACCAGGCGCCTCTCCAAATGGGAGTTCCCAAATCCCGGGTTTAGTGGCTTCCGTGTCTGTTAGAGATGGGGAGAGAGCCTTACCCTGGGACTTTTAACAGTCCCTTGGGAGCTGTGAGTGTTCCTGGGAGGGTCTAGCCCCTCCGGTTTTTGCACAGTGCCCAATAACTCTGTATTTTTTATGGCTCTTTTTTCTCCGCGTTCAAAATGCATCAGTGTAGGTCGCCGCCATCTTCCTTTCTCTCTAGTTCCTTTTTGAATCCCCATCCCATACTTGCTGAATAAAATAAATGTATATTTTGTGGCACTTCCAGCGTGTGTGTGTGTGTGTGTGTGTGTGTGTGTGTGTGTTCCTTCCTTATGGAAGGAACATGTAGCAAACGAGACCCGTTTACGTCGTGGGAAACACTGCTTAACACCTGGGTATTTGAGTGACACTCCACATCAAAGCTGTAGTAGAAACACATCCTTAAGGGTGTCCAGCAACTGTCTCAAAGAGAGTTGGGGAATTGTCATGAAAAGGGCACACAAAGATGGAAGGGCTGCCTCCAAGGGATGGACCAAAAGTCAGCAGCTTCTCCAAGAGTCAGCAGAACAGACAGGGGTGAGCCTAAGAGGGTGGAAACCAACAATTTTCCTCTTTGGCCAGCCCCTGACGTTAGGATTCCTGAGACTCTGGACAAGAATTCAGTGTGGTCTCCTCATGTGTCACAGGCCATGCAGGTAGGAAAATCAGAAAGGAGCTGGCCCAAACCTGTGTAGTATGATGCAAATTGATGTTAAGGTTAGGAAGGGGCCTGGGAAGATGACTCAATCCATAAAGAGCTTGCCAAGCTAATGTGAGAACCTGTGTTCCATCCTCTGCACTCAAGTAAAAACCCAGGCACAGTGGTGTGCACCAGTGATCTCAGTGCTGGGGGGGGGGGGGTGTGAGGTAGGGTAGAGACAGGAGGATCTCTGGAACTTACTGGGGTGCCAGCCCAGCCAAACCAGTGAGCTCTGGGTCCACCAAGAGAACAACACAGAAAAGTAAAGTGGAGAGTCATCATCCTTTGGCTTCCATATGCTTGCGCGTGTACCCACATAACCCCAAACATTTATGCATGCATTCAAGCAAAAAGTAGAGATAAACACATTTTAATAAAAGAAAACAAAAGGAAACAGAAGGACAAAGGAATTCACTTTAGCTAGACATTAGAGAGAGTTATGGAAGAGATCTGAAAGTGAGGGGTGTAAACCCTGTCAGGCTCCAGGAAACAAACCCAGGAGGCCATGGGGCAGAAGAGGAGGTGAGGAAAGGTTGGTTATTAATAGTGGGCCAGGCACCTTTTATGCCCTTAGCAGACTCAATTAGAGATTTAAGGAACATTTTGCATTGAGCCATTTTTCTTTCTGACAACTATGTCATGTAATGTAGATCACATGGGATTGATCTGGGACACAGAACTGGCCTTAGAGCAGTGATGTCTTTCTTCGGACATCCCCACTTATCCCCCTCCCTGTTCTCAGCATAATGGATGGAGGGAAGGAAGGCATGAGGGAACATAAGGGAATAAAAGAGCCCTGAGACAGCATAGCTCATTTGAGTTGGCTCTTAATCATTTTTGTGGCCTACAAACCTGCCGTAGAAGCATCTTACAAAAACAAAACAAAAACAAAAACAAAACACAAAACAAGAAATGAGGCTACAGAGGAGTCTTGGGGACAAGGTACAGTGGTGTGTCAGGAAATGACAGTTCTCCCAGAACTCCTCACAAGCCCCCACACATTTTTTTTAAACATTTATTCATCAATTTATTATGTATACAGTATTTGCTCTACATAAATGCCCGGGCACAAGATCTCAATGTAGATGGTTGTGAGCCACCATGTGGTTGCTGGGAATTGAACTCAGGACCTTTGGAAGAACAGCCAGTGCTCTTAACCTCTGAGCCATCACTCCAGCCCCACCCCCACACATTTTATTTGAAGAATGGTGGTATCTCCCTGTGGAGAAGGGGCTTGTCTTCTCTTTACAACTTTTACAGATTCTTGTAACTACTTAAAGTGTCTATATGGACTGTCTTAAACAAGAGGGTAATTACACTAAGAGACAAATCTCTGGAGGGCTTCTGCCTTAACAGAGGCCAAGATTTAATGAAGAATGCAAAACCTCCCAGGAAGGCTTCATTGTTCCCGGGTGACAAAGCGATTTGAACAAGCAGCTAACACCCAGGAAAGTGTTCAAAGGTGCACTTGTAGTCTTCAAAGGGCCAAAGTCCTGATTTAAAATAACCGGTGGATCTTCAGGCTGGAATTTACCTGAAATAATTAGAGAGCAGTTTCCCTATTTAGATGCATAGCCCCTAACATGGGATCACAACCCTGCCATTTGTGTATGTAATGTATTTGTGTGTGTGTCTGAGTTTGGTGGCAAGAGGTTAATTTTTTGTTTCTTCCTTTATTGTTTTCCATCTTACTTTTTTGATACAAAATTTCTCAATGAACCCGTTTGTACCTTCCCAGCCCTGGGATTATATAGATAGGTGCATGCCACCATGACTGGCTTCTCAAACTCAGGTCCTTAGAATTGTGTGGTAAACACTATGCACTGATGCATCTCCTTAACTTCTTTAACTTTTGGGGGAGTTCATTCTTCCTGTATTTTTGAGATTTACCTTCAGTAGAACTAAAGTAAGTATCCTAGTTTTATTGTACATTATATATCTTAATTATATTCTTCATATAATTATCACATTGTTTCATTATATTATATTATGTTATGTTATGTTACGTTACATTACATTATATATTATATTATATTTATTATATTATATCATATCATATCATATTATATTATATAATATGTAATAAAAATTGCCAACATCTGTGGCCCAGGATGACTCAAGTACCAAGGCACAGAAGGAAGGCACATCAGTGGTGTGTAGTGGAAAGCATTCCTGCTACGCTGTCTCACTTCCCCTTCTGAAGAAAGGCTAAGATCCAGGAAAATACTAATGTAATGCATCTAGAGTCCCAGCCTCAGTGAGGCAACAGAGGAGGACAGACAGTGAGGTCAAAGTTAGCACATAAGGGGCAGGTGAGATGGCACAGAAGGTAAATGCATTTGCTGCCCAGCCTGACAACCTGAGTTCAATCACTGCCCCATTGTGGGAGACACCTGACTCCTAGAAATGGTCCTCTGACTTCTACACTTGCACTATGGCATGTGTGTGTACCCATGCCCCACTAAATGAATAAATTAATTCTTTAAAATTAGCATATAAAGGAAACCGGATTGGAAAACCCTCCTTACCAAGGCTGTCATGTAATAGAATATGTGCAGAAAAAGTACACAAGGCCCATATAGGCTCAGTCTGCTGGGTACGGACGCCTTGGAGCTTCTCGCTCTGCTCCACTTTCTCTCTTGGAAGCGCTCTTTTTCTTAATACTTCAGAACGCAGTGCCTGGCACTCAATAAAGGCTTAATAAATGTTAGTGTCCTTCCCTTGTTGGTGACAAAGACACTCACTCCAGATCATTGCTTATGAGGTCACTAGGAGGGACAGGATGGGAACACAGTGTTAGTTTCATATCCAGGAAAGATGTAGAGGTAGGGTACAGTAGGCAGTATCCATCCTAAAGCCGGTAAATATTAAGAACTCTCTGGGGCTCCTATATAAACACTTCATATATTTCAATGACTTTTCAAAAGTCTGTAGATACTGTAAATATTAAAATGCAACTTCATTTAAAATCCATTTTTTTTTTTTTTGGTTTTTCGAGACAGGGTTTCTCTGAATATCTCTGGCTGTCCTGGACTCGCTTTGTAGACCAGGCTGGCCTCGAACTCACAAAGATCCGCCTGCCTCTGCCTCCCAAGTGTTAAAATCCATTTTTAATTCATGGTGATTTGGCCATTCAATACAGTCTCAATCAGGGAATGGTAAAAGCTCAACTACTCTAATACATATAGGACTTCCTCTCCCTTCACCCTCCCTGTGTTGGTTAGCCTTATACCAACTTGACACAAGCTGGAGACATTTGGGAAGAGAAAACCTCAGTGGAGAAACTGCCCCCAAAAGATTAGCCTGTAGGCAAGCCTGTGAGGTATTTTGTTAAGGCTAATGTGGGAGGATCCAGCCCACTGCAAGTGATACTAACCCTGGGCAGGTGGCCCTGTCGCGGGTGGAGTAGGCTGTGAGTGACCACGCCAGCAACCAGCATTCCTCCACGGCCTCTGCTTCAGTTCCTGCCTCTAGGTTGCTGCCTGGAGATCTTGCCCGAACTTCCTCCAATGATGGGCTATAATGTGGAGGTGTAGCCAAATAAACCCTTTCCTCTCCACATTGCTTTTGACTGTGGTATTTTATTACCACAATAGAAACCAAACAAGTATATTCCCTGTAAGAAATGAGTGATTGACTGTTTTTTTTTTTTCACATTTCCCTCCTTTCCTTTCCTTCTTAACATTCTTTTTTTTTTTTGCAATATATCTGATTGAACATAAGGCCTCCTGCATGCCAGGGAAACATTTTACCACTGAACTGCAGCTCATATTTATTTTAATCTTTTATTTTAAGACTGGGTCTTGTTAGTCTCTTGTCTAGCCTCTCTTGAACTTACTCTGTGGTCCAGGCTGGTCTTGAGTTTTCAATTCTCCTGCCTCCTCTTCTGGAGTCGCTGGGATTACAGGCTTATACTACCATACCTAGCCTCTTCTCCTCTTTTAATTTTTAAAGTTAAAAGGCTGCTGGGTTGGCAGATCAGCAAAGGAGCCTTGCCTTCAGGTGTGGAAAGGTTTGGGTATCCAGAGATGTGTGCTGCATTTGGGTAATAGATGCTCACAGCAGGTGAGTGTGGCTCTGAAACTGGAGCTGTTTTCAGAACAGAAGCAGAGTGTTAGGGAATGAGTGACAGTTTTCAAATGAACCTGGCTAAGTATGGGTGGGCCAGGTGCCACAGTGGGAGGTGGAGGGTCTTCTGCAAGCAGACCAGGAATTCTGTTTCTCCCCCTCCTACATTTGGCATTTCCTTTGTTTTCTCCTCTGTAACTCTTTTCTTCTTTCTCAGTTCTCTGTGGGTGTGAGAAGAAAGTCGATTCCAGCAGTGAGGAAAACTTGTGAAACAAATATTTTGGTTATATTACAAATCTGTTGTTTTCCTTTTTCCTCTGACTATTTACACCTCCCTCATTTCCTGGCGTCAGTGGGGGTGAGGGCCAGAGATCATGCAGTGAAGCCCTGGGACATAGACTAAAATACGGATGACTCCACAGCCGCGCAAAGTGACTAGTTCAGAGGGCCAGTGAGATTTTCATCCGGGCAACATGCTCTCAAAGCATCGCAAGGCAATAGGTATAAATGGCTTTTCTGCCAACTGGAGTCAAGTTAGTGATGTGACAACTTCATAGTCATTCACCATTCCAAAGGCTTTAAGTGAGTAAGTATGGAAGATTAATGACAAACAGCCCCTCACCCCCCGGGAGCTGGCACCCACAATAAGCCACATCTGTACTTTGATCACTGTGGATAGGGTGTGTTCTTGGCATAGCCCCAGAGGGATGTGGCTGTATCTAGTCATCATTTTATAAATATTGATGAATATGGTAAAAATGTTTTAAAGGAAACTTTATCTGAGGGAGTGCCTTGGAATTCAGTTTTTAATTTTTTCTCCCAAAGTCTTTTAGATCTCCTATTTCAGCACCGAAATCTAAACAGCCAAAGTAGGTGGGCCAGCCTCCAGTATTTGCTCATTATTGAGGCACTCCAGAGTCTTTATGGACTGGGCTTGAGTAAAAAGGGTGCTCAGGTTGTCACAACCAACCCGTGTGCCCTAGATATGACAAATACCTAAAATCACAGTGACTTCCCAGAAGGAAGTGGCAAGTTACTTGGCATTTTGCGAACACCCTTCAGTGCAGGGATATGAGAGAGAAAATAGCTCATTCTGTAGCAGAGAAGTTGAAGAAATAGAGCCTGCATCATCATGTTGTCATTAATCTTCCACAGTTACTCACTTAAAGGTCAGCAACAGGGCTGAGAATGTAGCCCTGTTGCTAGAATGCTTCTCCAGTAAACAAAGATCCCCAGAACTGCACAGATCCAGTAATGGTTATGCATGTTTGTCATCCCAGCCCTTGAGAGGTGGAGACAGGAGGATCAAAGTTCAAATTAACCCTAATTCAACTTCACGGTCCAAGGCTTCTCTGATCCAGGTTCTCTCTCTAGTTTCTAAGTCCTTCTGGCAAATATCTGGCTGCTCTATGAGTCTTTTAGGTAACCAGAGAACTGCTTGCAGCCATTTTAGCCCATCTGTGTGGCTATCCCTTGCAGCATCCCCTCATGTAGCACGAGACAGCCTTCTGTGCTTGCTGCCTTCCTTCCTGAATGCCACCCACAAGTCTAAGGTGCGTGGGGATTTTTGCTGTGGCTCTCTTCCTTAGCTTAGCCTGGGGCAGGAATGGACAGACTCCTCCGAAGTTAGCTTAGCCTGGGTCAGGAATGGACAGACTCCTCCGAAGTGTTCTTCTTCACGTTTCTACTCAGGAAACCTCTGTGTCTGTGGGGCAAGCACACTGCTTCTTCAGTTATTTTATACTGCTGCTTATTCATCATCTTTAGGTCTTGGTCTCGGGATCTACAAGCCCAAACTCTAACTTTAGTTACTGTTGCATCAGTATTTCCTGGGGACATATAAACAAACTTCTGTTTGCCCCTGATGGGACCCCAAGGACAGACAGAAGGAATGACTGCAGAGCATGGTAAACCAATGTATCTATTCAGCTTACTTACAGGAACATAGATGAGGACCTACTTACAGGGGGGTGGGTGACTTCAAAACAACCATATCACCAAGAAGTACCAATCCAGTGTAGGTGGTGACCACCCCCAAAGCTATATAAATGGGGTTCCCTCTTCTGTTAACCTTCTACCTCCTGTATGTTCTACCATCTATGGCCAGGGTTTCCCATAGTTGTGGTTTGGCACAGGAGGAAGCAAGTGACTGGAATTCCAGGTGAGGGACTAATAACCCTCCATGAAGGAATACCAAGAGTTCAGGCTCATGAAGACAATGGAAATTGATCTTATTGAGATGGTGCCAGCTACGTGATGCCCAGAGCTCAGTTCCAACACATTTACTAAAGGATATTTCCTCTACTTGTTTCTTAGTTTTAACATTAGCAGGTACAGGAAAAGCCTCCAGGTGAACAGAGGAGAGAGAGGGCAACATAAGGAAACATGGAGTGTGTGTGTGTGTGTGTGTGTGTGTGTGTGTGTGTGTGTGTGTGTG
>CAJQZJ010033087.1:4071071-4088686 GCA_907164525.1 Lophiomys imhausi | reverse complement strand
TGTGTGTGTGTGTGTGTGTGTGTGTGTGTGTGTGTGTGTGTGTGTGTACATGTGTGTGGTGTGTATATGTGTGTATGTGTATGTATGTGTGGTGTGTGTGTATGTGTTGTGGGAGGGTATGGGTATGGGTGTGTGGTGTGTGTGTGTGGGTGTGTATGTGGATATGGGTGCTAACAGCTCAGACAACCATATGAGAATTTCTATAAGAAAATTTACACATTAAAAATGAATTATTACTTTAATTTTATATGTATGTATTTGGGCCTGAGTATATCCATATGTGCTTATAGTTGCCAATGGAGACCAGATGAGACCATTTCTGCTCCAGGCAAGCTAATTTTAGGGAAAGAAGCTACTGCAAAAATTGCCAAGTAGCTTAGACTTCCGGAAGGAGTTAAGGAAGGAAGGCAGCAAGCACACAGATGGCTCTCAGGTGAGGGGACGCTGGAAGGGTTAGCCGGGCAGATTGGCCAAAATGGCTGCAAGCAGTTCTCTGCTACCAAAGAGTCTCATAGAGCAATCAGATATTTTCCAGAAAGACTTAGAAACCCAAGAGAGAATGTGAATAGAGAAGCCTTGGACCTGTGAGTTTGCCTGCTCAGCCAGCACTCTAGCTCTAGGGAAGTTTGTAAGCCCCCCCTTCTTACTGTCTTGATGGACAGTGTGGACACTCTCTTCACCAGATCCTGCTGAAAGTACGCTGTTACCTCTGTTTTCATCTTTGTTAGGATGTCATCACCAATTGTCAGTTGAGAAAACTGAGGTATAAGGAAGCTAAGTAACTTGTTTAATGTGTCCTGTCTAGTGACCAGTGGCCATAACTCAGGCATCACCTGGCAGGCAGCTGTGGAACAGAGTAAAGGGGCTTCATTGGGCTCTGGCTTGTTGGATTCCCCAAGGTCATAACTGAAGCCATGAAGTACTGAAATCCTGGAGGACACAAATGTCTGCAACTAAATTCACACTCTTAAAATCAGCATCCTGAGAATTCAATTCTCATGAAGAAAAGTATAAGAAGGGCAGAAGCCCAAATTCTGAGAAAGGAATTGGCCAAGTGACATGGCAGCAAGAAACAATCTGGTTTAAAAGTGCATCTTTTGGGGCTGGAGAGATGACTCCTCACTTGCTCTGCAAGCATGAGGACCTGATTTCCAGTACTCAGCACCCACAAGAAGCTGGGAGCAAGGGCAGGCTCCTGTGATTGCTCCACTGGGAGATGGAGACAGATTCCTGTAGCTCACTGGCTAGCCAGTTGAGCTGAATTGTTAAGCTCTGGATCATTGTAAGTCCCTGTTTCCAAAACTAAGATGGAGAGTGACTGAAGCGGATACCAGGAGCTGACTTCTGGTTCTCACATGGACAGGGAGATGCATAAACATGTACTCACACTCCAGAAAACGGCTCTCTCGCATACCTCTGGAAGAGGGAGAGGTAGAAGGAAAGGAGGGGGCGTGAAGAAGGAAGACAAGAGAAGGAAAGAAAGGGATTTATTGATCTGCATTGGAATTCTTTCCAGATGATGAAATTCCAGGATGGTTTACTGAATGAAAACTGGTTTTCCCTGAAGATACCAAAGGAAGTTACTGGTTTGTAAAGTATTATGTGCACAGTAAGATAAGGAGACACACAATACCCTCAGTATTGTGTCCACTAAATCTGTAGTCTGCGTATGAGAACATTTAGAAGCGATAGCTGAGTCCCCCAAACAGCACAGACATTAGGCAAACAAGATGGGATGTTAATGGAGATTTTTCCATTGGTGTATACCATGTCGGCGCATACCAGATTGTATAAAGATTTTGGGAATACCAGTGTCATACGGAAAATAAATGGGGATATAGTCTCGAAGTAGAGCCATGCCCCAAAAGAAAGGAACAGACATTTATCAAGATGAAAGACTTCAAAATACAAACAAATAGCCAAGGTAGTTGTCTAACTCTCAGGTCCTCTAGTCAACCATCAAACAACTTTCCAGACCCCATCCCTGTAATATGCCTTTTCATGCATTGAATTTTCTTTTCCATTTTTTTGTTAGGGTTCCCCCACTATTTTAAATCTCCAGCTTTGTTTTTCACAAGTGGTTGTGATATACATTTTATCCTCCTATAATTTCCAATACTGCAGGTACTTATTATGCGTCAACTTTTCATAAAGTTCTAATCCATTGATTTCATCTTTGTAAATCTGACCTTACAAAGTGCATTGTTAAAGCGGCGACTTTGTAAGCATTATATTTGTTTGCAATAGGATGAAACTTCTTCAAGAGAGAAAGCTACGTCCTTCTGTTCACCTGCATTAGGACAGTTTCTCTGCATCTCCACCCTCCTGGTGACTACATACCCATTGCTGATCTCTCACAGCCGATGATCCATCCTATCAAAAGGCTTGGGTTGTCTATCACTGTATTCCAGATGACCACAGTTATAAAGCTGGTTGCATGCAATTACCTAGTTACCACATAGCACTATAGTGTAGTGTGGTCATCTTAACTTTGACCTACCTAAGAATAACTGTTACACATTGTGGTTATTAATACAATCGAATGCTTGTGCTTACAAAATATCAGCTATGGACTGGAGAGATGGCTCAGCAGTTAAGAGCACTGGCTGTACTTCCAAAGGGCCCGGGTTCAAATCCCAGCACCATATGGCAGTTCAGCTGTCTGAAATGGCTGGGCATGGTGGCACACGCCTTTAATCCCAGCACCCAGGAGGAAGAGGCAAGTGGACCTTTCTGAGTTCCAGGTCAGCCAGAAACACATGGTGTCACCCTGTCAAAAATAAAACAGAAGAACAACAAATGTAAACAAATGTAAAATGTAGCTCAGTTGATAGAGTGCTTGTCTGGCATAAATAAAGCACCCCACCCCCATGCTATCCCCGGTACCCCACAAACTAAGAGTAGCAATGCACGCCTGTAATCCCAGCACTTGGGAAGCAGAGACAGGAAGATAAGGAGTTCATGGTTATTTTTGGCTATGTTGAGTTCAAGGCTAGCCTTGGCTACAGAAGACTCTGTCTTTAAAAAAAAAAAAAAAAACCTGAACAAAACAAACTCTCAAAAGTAAACAAATAAATAAATGCTGGGAGTTCAGTGTTAAATGCTTGCTTACCTGTAGTAGGTCCTATTTTCAATTGCCAGCAGGGAAAATGGTAAATTAATTAATAATTTGTAAGTAAATTTTAAAAATGTGTTTTTAACTCCCAGAGTTTCATTTTTGAGATTTTCAGAATTGCACTATTGATGATTGTGATATTCAACATTGTGCCTTTAGGTTTATGGTACATATGTGCTGTTCTGTGTTCTTACCCATGTGTTTAGTTTCCGTGATCAAAGATGCGAAGATTCTTCATAGCTCACTTGAAGCCCTGAGCCTTCTCACATATGTATGGTGAATATTTATTTTTTTTAAAAGTTATCGGTGATGTTTTTGCAGGTGGCCAGATGTCTGTTATTTAAGGGAAAGCTGAGGTTCATGGCTCATGATGAGAACCTGACACTCAGCTGGCTCACTCTTCAAAGGTAGCCTGGTGTCCCTATTCAGTTCTGCTGATCAAAATGCAGCAAAGTCTGTAAAATGCAGTTCACCCAACATCCATTTTGGATACTTACACAACTTCACTGAGACATTCAGGAGCAACACTTGGGGAGCAGAGAGACTGTGCTGGTTACCTTCCTCTTGCCGGCGGTGGGGAGTTGAATTTCATTTCTCGTACACACAAGCTCAAAGAAACCAGTATCTGGGAAGGTGGTAGTGGAGAGAGCAACACCACAGCAAGTGCTTCACCCAGGGGCACTGCAAGACTCTGAGTGCATCACGGGGTCTCATCCTTTCTCTGGCATTTAGAAGCCTATTATGGTGTAGTCAACAGCGGTGGCTTGAATGCCTCTGGTAAGTGTCAGGCATTTGAAAACTTGCTGCCCCGTTTGTGGTACTATTTGGGAAGGCTTTAGAGGTGTGGTCTTGCTGGAGGAAGTGCATCAGCAGGGGTGGGCTTTGAAGTGTCAGAACCCACAACTCACTCCCCGTTCCCTCTTTCTGCTTCCGCTTCCTGCTTGTCACTGGAGAAGGAACTTCCAGTTCTAGTTGCCATGCCTGCTTGCTGCCACATTGCCCTGCCATGATGATGATGGACTGATTCTTCATCCTCTAGAATCATAAGCCACAGATAAACCCTTTCTACTGTAAGTTGCTTTGGTCACGGTGAATTGTCACAGCAATTGAAAAGTAACTGAGACACCAAGGCAGGCCTCAAACCTGCAACATCGTCAAAGATAGCCAGAGCTTCTGATCCCCCTGCCTCCACTCCCAAGTACTGAGACAAAGAGGCATGTGCTACGATGCTTCGTGTATGTGATGCTAGCAACTGAGCCAAGGGCTTTCAAACATAAAGTACTCTACCAAAGGAGCTCCATTCCCAATCCCGTTATACTGCCTTAATTCAATTTTAGTTCCTCTAGCTGAATACAGCAGGCTAGGTAATTTATAAAGCATGGAGATTTACTCAGCTTACTGTTTGGAGGACCAGGAAGTTCAAGAGCGGAGGGCTGACATCTGCTTCACATCTGGGGAGGGCCTTCTTAGCCACACCTCGGTGTCACATGGCACAACTGAACCAATGTACTGGCTTAGGTACTTCTCTTCTTCTCCTTAGAAAGCTCATAATGTCCCCCCCTGTGCTCCAATCCCAATCAGCTCTCAAAGGGACACTTCCAATATCATTTGCATAAGAATTTTGGGATTAAGTTTCTAGCACTGTGAACCTGGGGACACACTCTGGTAGAGCTCACTGGTGGGTTGCAGGCATTCCACAAAGTCCCTTTCTGTTAATTTTGTAGAGCTACCAAAGCAAAACCAGATCTAGGATATCAAACCAGGGCTTTTAAAACATCTTTCTATTTGCAATCCCCTTTACCTGAGACATCTTCCTACAGCCTCACATATACGAATCTGTATAGTAGGTATACCAATCAAACACCCACTGAAATAAATAACATCCATTTAAAGCATTTATTCATTGTACAAACAATTTTATCTCTTTTTAAAGGTGAAAACAGATTTTAATCCTAATGAGATCAATGCTTCTATTTTTACATAAAGAATTAAATCTTGGCTGAGTATTTGGTATTGTAGGACATACAGCATCATCCACACTTTTCAGAATTGACTGATATTTTGATTTTTTAAATGTTAACGATGAGGATGCTGTTTCATATATATATATATATATATATATATATATATATAAAGCATAAAATGGCAGGTGGAATTTAGGATCATTTAAAAATTGTTGGAAATTCTCTGTTAAACCAATTCAAAATTCATTTAAAAATTTGTAAATGTACAAGTGTTTGTCTGCATGTATGTAAGTATGCCATATGCATATCTGGTGCCACACAGGCCAGAAGAGGGTGTCAGGTCACCTGGAACTGAAGTGGCAAATAAATGTAAACTGCCATGTGGGTGCTGGGAACCAAACTGGATCCTCTACAAGAGTAGCCAAGTGATCCTGTCCAGAGCCATCTCTCCAACTCCCCATTCAATTGAAAAAAAGAAAAAAGAAAAAAAGAAAAAGAAAGAAAGCCAAGTCAGGATTTCAAATAGCCATTTTTAAAACTCGAGCATCTTAACACAATCTAATCCACACATACGACTTGATACTTGCTGAGAAAGGATGGTAGAAAAAAATTAACTCTTTGTGTCCCATAATTAAACCATATAGCTTCCATAGAAGTGGAAACCTTTTTGTATACAGTAAAAACACTGCGGTTCATAACACACAATGGCCTCAAATCTGGGCCAAGGTGTCTCAGGCATGGTCTGTGGGCACTGCATGGTGGGAAGGCATAAGCAGGGCAAAGCGATCATGTTGTGGCTTCAGAACCAAGGGTGCAGAGAAGTCATGTGATGCAACACGGGTGAGCATGGCCAGAATCTCCTGGGATTGACACATGCCTGATTTTGAATAATATTTGTTATAGTGCACTCAGAAACTTACTGCTGTCATTTTTTTCTTAACTCTTACATGGTTAAAAGACCCAATATGGAAGACATGGGGTCACAACTAAACAATAGATATTAATTTTGTTATACTTCAGCAGGCTAGAAATCCAAGATCAAAGTGCCCTTGGGTTTGTTTCTGGTGAGGACTGAGTTGCATTGCAGATTGCTACCTTCTGGCTATGCACTCACATGGCCTCTTCTATCAGCTCATAGGGAAATCCTGAACTCTAGTGTGCTTTTGTCTCTGCATAAGGATGCCAGTCCCCTGCCCTTAGTGTACCCACCTAACCTTCATCACCCCTGTCTTAGTCAGGGTTTCTATTGCTGAGATGAAACACCATGACTAAAAAGCAAGTTGGGGAGGAAAGGGTTTATTTATGTACACTTGCACATTGCTGTTCCTCACTGAAGGAAATCAGGACAGGAACTCATCAAACAGGACAGGATCCTGGAGGCAGGAGCTGATGCAGAAGCCATGGTAGGGTGCTACTTACTGGTTTGCTCCCCACGGCTTACTCAGCCTGCTTTTTTATAGAATCCAGGACCACCAGCCCACGGATCATACCACCCACAATGGATTGGGTTCTCCCCCATTGATCACTACTTATAGCTCAATCTCATGGATTTCCTCTACTGAGGGTCCTTCCTCTCTGATGACTGTAGTTTGTGTAGCTAACCACTAGGGGCCGCTCAGGTTTCCTTGTTCCCAGAAGACAGGAAGACTGGCATTATGAGGAGGAATGTTGGGGTGGAGGGTTTATGGTACTGGGTGGTGAATACTTTAGAAGATACTGTGCTTGTTTGGGAAAATGAAGGGTGCTTAAGACCCAGTTATTAAAGTACAGTGTGTATTATAAAGCGAGACATCTCTGTGAACCTACTGGGTGCAGAGTTCTGAGTGTAATTTTCTGAAGAAATACTCACATTAAGGTAACTTTTTCTTGTGTGTGTTTTGCATCACAAGAGAGTTCATATTACACATGAGTGTGTGTGCACACACAAGGAAAGTCACCCTTTCTGACTTCAACATTAACACAGCATTTAAATATTGCTTCTGGTTATTTAAAATATGCTGCGTCGCTAAATGGATGGAACTAGAAAAGCTCATCCTGAGTGAGCTAACCCAGACTCAGAAGGACACATATGGCATCTATTCACTTATAGTAGGATTTTAGCTATATAGTAGAAGGTATCGATACTACAAGTAACACACCAAAGGGAACTTGGACATAGACTTTTTATTTTTAACTTTTAATTTTTATTTATTTTTTATTTTTTACTTTTTTTTTTAGTCTTTTTAAACTATTGTCTGCTTATTGGTTTGTTTGTTTAGTAGTTCTCTCTCCTGGGCAATGAGAGACTTTTCACTGATGGTACTGCTTCATAGACCCCCAATGAATGAGGAGGCTCTTGGCCCTCATACGACCTCTCAACTGAGATGAGAGACTGTTATATAAGGACACCCCACCACAGAGAAATGGGATGGAAGGGTTAGGAGGTAAAGAAAAAAAATGAAATGTGATGTTTCGGCCTTTTACTACTAATTGTCATAAACTGTTTAGGATAATTAAGAAATGCAAACTAATGGTTATGCAAGTCAGTCATTTTGTTAGGTACTATAACAGCCTATTATAGTTACTTTCTAAGCTAATCAGAAATAAAGCTGCTAAGAGACAAGCAACATCTGCTTACCCTAATATAAGAGATAGATAGGGCCTCTTCAAAAACCTCAAGAGATCTGCAGAATATGGCATTCAAAGATGTTTTTGTAACTTTAGATTTTTTTTATATCAAGACATATCAACTCCTGACAGCACCCCCTATTCTCCTCCAAGTAGATGAGCATCGAAGAATCTCCAGTGGGAGATGACTGAATTAGTCGCAAGCCTATCTCTTGGTAGGAAAAGCCCCTTGCTCCAACTGTAGACAGAATGCTGTCCAAAAAGGATAAAACCTGGAAGCAGTTAAGTCGACAGCCTAGCTCTGCCAAGACAGGGTAGGTAAGTCCTTCATGACCCCTGCTCTACAATCAATGTCTGTCAGAGAAATGGGGCCAAATGACTGAAGATCGATGCTGTAATGTATGGAGAGAAAATGGGAACTGTCCAGGCAGCTACTGGTATGTCATTTCTTAGTCTTGGAAGCTGCAGGCCCTGACTTCCTATAAAATCAGATATATTTATCCCTCTCAGGTCTTTGAGGTAGGTGGTTGAAGAACAGATAGCTA
This sequence comes from Lophiomys imhausi, assembly GCA_907164525.1. Taxonomy (NCBI): domain Eukaryota; kingdom Metazoa; phylum Chordata; class Mammalia; order Rodentia; family Muridae; genus Lophiomys; species Lophiomys imhausi. Next base: position 4,080,455 of record CAJQZJ010033087.1, on the reverse strand, counting down.
GAGTCTCATAATTAAATTTTGAGTTGTTTAGGAGTCAAGAGAGTGTTATAGATCTAAGAAGATACTTTTAAAATTGTGTTGCAAGTTAGTATGAATGTTGAGTCATATATAGAACTTTAAACTCATGGAGATGGTTAGATAGTAGAATGTTAAAGTCAGGTACCAAATACATATGGACTGGTCATTGGGAATGTACGTTAAGCCATATAACCCTCATAACTGTGGCCTAATTACCTCTGTTGTACTGTATTGTATTTGTTATTATAAGAGAAAGAGCCATTTGTTGGACTGAAAGGGGAAACTGTAGGGGGAAATAAGATATACCTTAAACTTAAAAGAAAAAAAAAAGGGAAGAGGATGGGGGGTTGAGGGTGGGAGGGTGGGACTGGAGGGGGAATAAGGAGGGGACTGCGATTGAGATGTAACCTGAAGAAATAAAAAATAAAGGAAAACAACAACAACAACAAAAAAAAGAAAAAAAATGCTGCGTCCAAATCATATCATTTTCTCCCCTCGAAGATTCAGCAGGAGAAAAAATGCTGCCTAATTTCAGAATGCCTTTAGATATCACTTTTAATTTCAGTGGCATAGCAGTTAAGGATGTCAAAAGTGAGGAGAATGAGTCACCAATCCTGAGAAGGCAATTAGAGTTGACACCAGGTGCCAGGGCAAAGTCCTCTCTCTCCTCTCCTTGACTCCATACAAATTCAAAGCTTGAGGCCTGTGTTCATTTGCTGCTGATCTCCAGTCGATCCTGGAGTCTGCCTTTCTCTAAGGTCTTTCAGCCTCTGTAACCACCTCTCTTTTTCTTTCTTTTGTGTTAAAAATATTTATTTTATTATTTTAAGTTTATGCCTTTGTGTGTCTGTGTGTAGGTGTGTATGTATGAGAACAAGTGCCTAGGCCAGCAGAGTTATCAGGTCCTGGGGCTGGAGTTACAGGGGGGCTGTGAGCTGCTCCATGTGGGTGCTGAGAACTAAAGCCAAGTCCCCTGCAAAAACCCTTGCGCTCTTAATCACTGAGTCATGTCTCCAGCCCACACAACAGGGTTTCTTCACTTCTATATTTAGTAGCTTTCATTAAAAAAATATATCTGGCATTATGAATATATCTGAGATCAGAACTGCAAGGCAAAATTTTCTTGGCTAGATTTCCCACTCTGACCTCATCTCCAGGAGGTGATAATCATAAAGCAAAAAAGTATAGATCAAAGCCAAGGACACTAAGACATTCATCAGGCTAGAACAAGGCCAGGGGGGAAGTTTGCTTTGTTGAAACTTCCCATATGTTGAAGATAAGGTAACTAGGACCAGAGAAGTTAACACACAGCTTTGGGACTTCAAGTTAAAAATCTAACTTATTTTCCAGCTTTGGCTACAAAACCATGAACTAGTTTATCCAAACTACTTGAAGTGAAGGATCTTAGAGTGCAATGACTGTGTTGTTGATGATGATGATAATGACAATAGCAGCTATTATCATCAGCCAACTAACATGCTAAACACGAACGCTGGAAAAAAATCTTCAGTTCCATGAGCATTCTCCCAGGAGTTGACATTACCATCACTATTTCACAGATAAGGCACCTGAACTAGAAATGTCAAAAACCAAGCCAAACCAAAACACGCAACCCCATAGAAGGTGATACAGCCTGCATTAAAGACCAGAGTTAAACCTAAGCTTGTTATTAAACTCTGCTATACTGTGCATATTGAAAATATTCCAGCACATGGACTTTCCTCAGCTTCCTTACTACCCTGGAACAATAGCAAAGGGGTGAAGTTATAACTTTATGTGGCATGGTACAATCATACTACTGGGAAAACTGCTTCTATTCTAAGGCAGGAAGCTCTCTAATCTTCCCTAAGAGAAATAACCAGCTCTGGTTATTTCCAATTAGTCTGTTCTTGAACTGGAAACTCAGAAGTCTGCTGTATTTGAACAGGAAGTCAACCTGGCCCGGTTCTGTCTGTCAGGAGCCCATTTCATCATTTCTATGACCAGTCAGTACACAGACTTGTTGCTAGGGATCAAATTTCCAGTTCAATGAGTCCCTTCTGGCAATTAAAGTTGAGAGAATGAATGGCTATTTTATTGCCAGCTGCTGACATCAGGCTGTAAAGCCATAAAAATGGAGTGACCACAAGAAAGGGAAAGTGTGGGTACAGTGAACTTGAGTTTATAGGTCTTGGCAAATTGAATTTTAGTCAGTAGCTTTGCAGCGTTAGGGATGGAGTAGTTAGTCCCTGCCTCATCAGCGCCTTGGAAAGACTCAAACACCAAAGCAGATTTCAGCTACTACTCAATACTCCCTAGAGAAATATTTGACGCCCTCCCCCACCCCCTAGGTTTCCTAATAACATCGCTAAGAACAAATACCGGGATGAGACTGTAAGCAAGAACCAGATGGGTTTCTCGAGCGTATCAGGGAAATGAATAGTTTCGCAAGTTGACGAACTGAGCATATGGTGTCTTGTATAGTTTTGTTATGGAGATGGGTCCAGGAAAAACTCACTCTAGGTCCCTAGGTGGCAGCAGTGAACAAGGATTTAGAAGAGCCTCAGGTGTGGCATCTTGGGGGTGTGTGGGTGGAGACGGGGACACTAGATTTTCTATATGGTTGGGGATGGTGCAATGTGAGTCACTGGAGTCCATGGTAGTGAGGAGTCAGAATCAGGAAGTCTTGTTTAGTGTAGCTCTGCCCTGGCTGTGCCACCTGGGGGCTAACTCTTCCTTCTGTGCACTGCCACCACCTGGGGGCTAACTCTTCCTTCTGTACACTGCCACCTTCACTGAATTTCTCATCAGAGAGATGGGATAGGATATTAGGTCATTTCTGAGAACCTGTAGACCTCATATGACTCAGACAAAAGTGATGCTTCTGACACACTCACTGCCCTCTTTTCAAAGAAAGAACTTGATTACATTGGTTGGGACTTTGGCAGGGAAGGTTGTACATGTGTCCCCGCCATTCTCTTCCCAACAGAAGGTGCTAGTACACTCCCCTTCACAGATAAGTCCAATTGTGTCCTAACAGTAACAAGGGTATCTTTATGTAGTTGTTTGCATAACCAGCCAACCTATCATTCCCTGTTAAGTGGCCCTCTCAATTCAGCAGCTACATCCAGACAGGCTACAGCTTTTTAGCACTGGCTTCCAGCCAAATGAGCTTTTGGCCACACCATAATGGTTGGAGTATCTTTGTTCTTTCATTCTGTTCAGGCACTATACTCAACCCAGCTCACATATACACATCTCTTATTCCACCTTTAATTATCCTTGCTTAAAGAACCAAGCCTTTTGGGCCAATCCTTACTAGGCAGAGCCGTACTTCTTCACATATGTGACCTTCTTCAACCTTCAAGACAACTCTGTGGATGAATACTAGTCCTTATTATTTATTAATTTTTCTAGTATTATTTAAGCAGAAGTTGAGGCCTACAGGGGCTTGTGGCTAAGGGCGTGTGGCTGACAAATAGCAGAAACAGGATTTGAACCCCGGCACTTGCCTCTGGGATCTTACAGGTTGTCATGCTTAAAAGAGGGCTAGTTATCTACACATAACACTTCTGGTCTTCCCACTAGATTAAAAGCAGGTTATGTTTCCTCAAAGTTGGTAATGTTATAATTCACCTTTATTCTCTTGATAGGATTTATAATAGTAATGTAATCACAGCGATAAATCAAACTCCAGTAAAGCACTGTGACATTTACACTCTTTTGGGGGAACTGGGGTGGGGGAAGAAAGGAGAGTAGAGACAAACGTCATTAGGTCAAAAGAGGCAGATGCCTTTGGCATTAGGCTGTAGGGCTATCTGTCAGGAGAAGTATAAAGATTCAAAAAAAAAAAAAAAGTGCCCATGACCTGGGTGAGTCCTTCACAGTGGGTTCTAGAGATGAGAATAGATGAAGACAGTGGTGGGGATGCTAACCGTGGTATAAAAGGTTAAACCTAGCCGCTCTTGAAAGAATATCCCAGGAGCTGGGGATGTGGTTCTGTTAGTAGAGTCCTTGTCTAGCAGTGCAGGAGACCCACCCTGGGTTAATCCCAGCACTGCATAAACCCATTGTGGTGGTATATGCCTGTGATCCCAGCACTCAGGAGGTGGAGGCAGGGAGATCAGAAGCTCAAAGTTACCCTTGGCTAAATAGTGAGTTCGAGGCCAGGCTGAGCTACATGAAAGCCTGTCTCAAGTGTGTATGTCTGTGTGTGTATGTATTTGTCTACCTGTCTGTCTGTATGTATACATTTATTACTGGAGTCCTGGGTCCCAGGAGAGTTTTCCATGACTAACTGAAGGATGCTCAGATTATGTTTCTCCTCTCTCTCTATGCTGCCTGTTTACTTGAGGCTCAGGGGAGACTCAGCTGTTTACACAATGTCTGCTGGGGCTGAGGTGAGCATGGGATATGGCTTTGTCATATTTTATTCAGAATCTAATGTGTTTCAGAGGTTTTTAAATTCAAACTTGGAGGCAAATTGGCCATGAATTTCAGTTTCTTCAGAGGAAAAGCAGACTATACTGAGCAGCCATAGGCTTTTATTAATGAGGAATTTAAATCACAATCTATTTATATTCCTCAGGGTAGAAACAAGCAGAGGCTAATCTCACAGCTATAAGAGTTGGTTCCTTACCTGATACCATTTGAATCACACTATCCTGGGCTCTGTGACTCTTGGAAAGTCCATAGAAGCTCTCTCCAGACACTGTTTATTTGGGCTGCAACTGTACTGACTAAGGCTCATGCTGTGTGCCTCCCACACACAGTCTCCCCTAGAACTGCTCCTTGAAGGATGCTGTACAAAAGACATCTTAGTCATAGGAGCACCTGCAGCACCAGGAAAGACTAAGTTGGCAGTGAATGCTGCTCGAGATCTCTCCTTGATTTCCTCAGTCTTAACAACACACTGAAACCTTCAGCTTGGGAGGAAACTAGTCAGCAATTTCTGTAGATTTATTCTCCCTTAGAAGCCCCCAAAAGGTCTGAGAACAACTGATAAAGCAAGGAGACATCAACTGTCACTGACCACAAAACATCTTAACTTACAAAGCTGCTTTGGAAAACTTGGCAATAGATTCTAATTGTTTGTCATTCACTATTCAAAAGTCTAGGCTTTGAGAAATTCAAACTAATAAAACTAATGTTCTTCCTTCCATAGAATCTTCCCAGGGAACAACGACCCCCAGTTCCCAACTTTCTTTGAAAGGTAATTTTCAGAATTCCCTTCAGCTGCATCTTGGTCTCCATCCCACATGCCTAGTTGAAACCCAAGTGGTCAGGGAGAGAACATCTGCCCACAAGGTACCCCTACAAGAGACCTCCCACCAAGGCTAACTAGCTCCTCCCCCTCGTGCTATATAATAAACACTCTGAGTTTCCAGTTGTGTAGTAGGTGCCTGCCATCATCATGAACACATCCTAGCTTCTCTTGGTGTGTGTCTGCTGTTTCTTCATTCCTGCGTCAACCCAGTCAGCTTCATAGGATGTGGCACCCCAGGGGGTTTGTGTCAAACAATTGCTTTTATTTAATAGTTGGTCGGTCCAGTCCATCAGATTGAGCTAATAAGTATGGATGCAAATAAATTGTGTTATGCATAAGCATCCCTTTTGGTTGGAAAAAGGGCAATATGTAGTCCAGAACAGGGGAAAAGTAATTGGCTTTGTAGGGTTGAGAGCCTGCCCTCTCCCTACTGCTCCCTTCAGACACTTCTCAGGATATACCACAAGTCTCTTATCATGGAATATGCCCCTCTCATAAGCATTGTGTGCCAGCACCATAGTGAGTTCTTGCCTCTTTGAAGGTTTTCTAGACTAACTGGAACACCTTGGATGACTATCTGACCTGATGCTGGCCAACCTGATGCTGACCACACAAGCGTTTTCTGCCCCTTCATTTGTTTTTCGAAGTAAGGAAAATAATACCTTTCCCACAGTGTTACAGCAAGGATTAAATGAGGTGATAAGGAAAAGGGATCACTTCAGAGCATTTGCAGTCGACCTTGGACCTTCCTTGTGGACTTACATCTTTTTCTTTTAAAAACTGCTTTCTTCCTGGGTGTGCTGGTGCACACCTTTAATCCCAGCACTTGGTAGGCAGAGGCAGGCAGATCTCTGTGTATTCAAGGCCAGCCTGGTCTATAGAGTGAGCACCAGGACAGCCATGACTACACAGAGAAACCCTCTCTTAACAAACCTAAAAAACTAAAAAAAACTGCGTTCTTGGATTAAATTTTTAAGTCTGTTGTTATAATGAAAAAAGTGGGGATATTTTATGACACCCCCAGGGGGCTTTTTTTTAAGAATATCTTTTATTTATTCTTTGACATTTCCATACACATGTACAGTGTATCTTGACCATATCCGCTGAAACTCCTTCCCATTCTCTCATGACCCCCAACACATCCCCTTCTACCTTAGTGTCCCCTCTCCCATTTCTTGTGACCCACTGAATCCAATTAGTGCTTCCTTCTGGAATGTTGATTTGACCTTGTACAGATCAGCAGAGCTACAATGTCTGGGAGAGTTTTAAAGTCCTCTGACGGGGTCCCTGAGGTGGTCAGTGGGAGAAGGGCCTGCCACTAAATCTGTGGACCTGAGTTTCATTCCCAGCCCCACATGGTGGGAGGAGAGAACCAAATCCCAAGAGAAGTTCTCTGACCTCTGCTTGTATTCCATGGTACACATGGTATACACTGCAGCAGGTTAGAATTAGAGTAGGATTCTTCAAGGGCAAGGAAAATCAACCTGGTACTTGTGGGCACCTGACATGGCACCAGATGGACTAAAAACAGGGTTTATGGCTAGCAATTGGTTTCAGCTGCTAGTAGCCTTATGAAATGGGTGGAGCCCAGATTTGACAGAGGTCTGCAAAGGGCAGCCGGTGGAGGTGTGGCTACAAAGCTGCAGAAGTCACAGGAATTGCCAGTTTCCTCAAGAGAGTTCAAGAATCCACGGGACATTTCAGAAGATCACGAGGCAATCCCCTATATAAACTTGAGGGCTTCACATGATGCTCTTGCCACATGATGGAGAAAAGGAATGAATGCACTGGACACAAAGTAATGTAAGCCATATACCCTGAGGCCAAGATAAAATAGCCAGAGCAAAGAAAGGAACTCTAAACAGAAGCCATAGAACTGATAGAGATCAACAGCAGGATCAAAAACTGCATAAGGCACGCTAACGAATGAGTGAAGCCTGAAGCAAGCTTGGGCAGAGGAGAAAGTTGAGACTGGCAGACACCAGGGAATGGCTATTATAGACTTTAAATCCTGACCCATGAATAATGCACAGACAGATGACACTGTGGAACTGATCACACAAACCTGCAAAGCTAAGTCCAGAGGGAACTGAACTGAGCTGAAGATAATTCTGCCGTAATTGCCAGAGCTGTACTTTTAACCAAGATGCCCGAATGACCCTTCATTAGAGAATTTTAATATCCTGTCAAGAAGTTAAAGTGGGGTTGGTTAATATTCTTAGATATTAAGTGTTTATAGGCTTTAGGTTTTAGATCTTAGGTATTAGGTTTTAGGATATAGGTATTTTATAGATATTTGTTAAGTTCTAATAAATATTTGTTAAGTATTAGTAAATGTGTTTTTAATAAAAATATTCTATTTCAGGTGGCACCCAACGTGGGGCTCAAACCCATGAAATCCCAAGAGTTGTCCTCTGACCTCTGCTTGCATTCCATGGTACACATGTCTACACACACATTCACACAGATGGACATCCACACATACAAACACACACACAGACACATACACACACACATGCTCTAATAAATAAAAATTTATTAAACTTTTTAACAAGTCAATTGAGGATGCTTCCAGTACAGTATAAGAATGTCAATTTTATTAAAATCTCCAGATTTGGATATAAGTCAAAAATGTATAAATTTAATAATTTAAAAATGTAGGCTGGTTTATTTAAGGGATGACCATAACTAGTGTACATGCTTGTAGAAAGTCTGTCTCTGGTGAGTTATGGGTATTACAGATATACTTAATGTCAATACTATGCAGCAAAAAATATCTTAATCGATGTTTCTTGGGTCTTTTCTGTGGGTTAGCACTCGCCTGTCTTTTGATTAGTGCCTTCCATCTGTGATTGAAGAACCCATTCTTCAATGAGCACTTTTCCTCTATGTTTAATTGATGTTATGGCTTGGATATGAGATGCTCCCCTAAGCTCATTCATTCCATCCTCAATGCAGCATTGCGATGTGGGACATCAGGGAGAGGACTGGGTCCCAATAGCTCTGATACAATCAATAGATTAATCTACCGCTGGAGCGACAGACTGACAGCATCATTGGGAGGTGGTGGAAAGAGAAGGTGGGCTTAAGGAGGATGTTAGCCATAGGGTGTTGGGGGCACAAAGGTCTTTTGCCCACAGATCACTAGGAAAAACCTTGAACATGCGAGGTGTCTCCTCAGTGGAGGAAATAAAATCCCTGCATTCCACCTGGAAAGCTGAGTGGATATTGTTAACAACCAGGTGACTTTTGCTACCTCTGGAGGCAGACCTCACCCAAACATCCCAGACTGTTTATCCTAGACTCTTCTCTCCCTAGACCTTTATCTTTATCTCCTAGTCAATAGAGCCCATCCCTAGGGAAGATGTCACATATATTTTATGGTATATTGACTTCTATACTATCTCTTCCAGAAACCATATTAGATTCTAGCCTTTTAGCTGTAGAACCCATCTTCACGGTCACTTGTGCTTTGGAAAGGAGTTTCTATGTGGTCCCACCTTAAGTTTGATAGCGCACCCGGAGTTGGAATGATTGTTGTCTGGAAACCTTTTTCCAAATTGTACTGTGTTTAAATATGTGTTTAAAACTGCCTGCATCAGACTCTAGAACAGTGGTTCTCAACCTGTGGGTTCTGACCCCTTTGGGGGTTCCGGCAACATTTCTCTAGAGTCACATATCAGATATTATACAGATCAGGTATTTACAATCTGATTCATAACAGTAGCAAAATTACAGCTATGCAGTAGCAACGAAAATAATTTTATGGTTGGGGGTTAGCACAACCTGGGGAACTGTAGTAAAGGATCTCAGCGTTAGGAAGGTTGAGGATCACTGCTCTAGAGCTTGATCCAGCCTGCCTACATCAGTTAGTTTTCTTTCTCACTTCTTCAAGAATCATTTGTCTGCCTGGCACAACACTTTAGGGACTCCCGCAATGGGGCATCTCTTACCCCTAGCTTTTTCCATCTCTGCTTCTTGGGCAGCACAAGATGGTTGTCTTGGCTTCATCACTTGCTCTTTTCATGATGTGCTGCCTCCCATACAGAGGACCCCACTGACCACAGACTGAAGCTCCTAATACTGTGAGCCAAAATGGATTCTTCTTTCTTAAGTTGTTT
>CAJQZJ010033087.1:4048111-4071061 GCA_907164525.1 Lophiomys imhausi | reverse complement strand
CTCCTAATACTGTGAGCCAAAATGGATTCTTCTTTCTTAAGTTGTTTTTCTCTGGCCTTTTGTCAGTGACACCTGTAGCACAGGGTTGGAGTGAAGGGTAAACGTATGAGCACACATATCAGGAAACATTACATAAGTATTTGATGTTATTATCACGCCCTGCACACACATACACTTTGAGAAAAGATTTCATGTAGCTCAGGCTAGCCTCAAACTCATTACATGGAAAAAGATGACCTTGAACTTCTGATCCTCATGCCCCCACCTCCTGATGGCTAAAGACGGAAGAAAATTGTCTGCCCCCCCAACAATAAAAGTACTAATAAGCTTTATTGGCCCAGGAGTGCATCTCAGGGCTAGATTGCCTTCTCAGCAGCTATGAAGCCCTGAGTTTGAAAGCTAGCACTGCAAAAGATATATACACACATGCACATGCATTACTCGTTGGGCTATTCATTTGGGAGTTTTTTCAGCCCCACTGAAAGGCAAGTCAGTGGTGAGATTATTCATTCACAAACTACAATGAACAGGTGATGAAAAGAAACATGTTGGGCATCCAATTATTCCTGAGAAATTAAGAGTACATGTAATTCATTTGTGGGCAAAACCCTCCAGTTTTCTCAGGTTGGGATAAAAGAGATGTAAAGAGCGGAGGCTTACTGACCCCCAAACTACATAAACCTTGAAAACTGACAGGCCATCATATATGAGGGCAGTTGGGCATGTACTGTGGCTAAGGCTTGGGAAATTGAGGCAGGAGGATAGAGGGTTTCGGCCCACCTCAGTTACATGCAGACACCGTATTTTACGGTCTCCATAAAAGAAGGTTACTGAGTGACTACTGGCAAGAGAATACATGCTGAACAAATGGTTCTTTCATAACACAGGTGGGACAAAGAAGGATGACATGACTTTTCATCCAACTACTGTATTGAAAACCCATGGGTTGTTTCTGGAGTTTTCCATGTACTATTTCTTAGGTCACTGAAATCATGAAAATCAAAATTGTGAAAAAAAAGGTTGGACTACTGTAAATTAAGCCCGCAGATTGCACAACAAAACATGCCGTTCCTTCTTATTTTGACAAATGGACCTTCTTGTTTATTACCCTGGAGTAAGGGTAATTCATTGCCTTTCATGAGACAGACCAGAATGTGAGCGCTAGACCTGATCTATAGCATAACCAACATGTTATATTTTCTAGGGTGATCATGCTATGGCTGTATGCAGGCTACAGGTTGTAATTTTTACTTGACCAACTCTGTGTGTATGTAACCATCTAGGATTTCATTCCGTGGCAGCACTTGTATTTTTTCTGGGGTTATTTTTTCATTCTATGGGGCTGCTCTGTGTATTCAACATCTCTCACCTGTCCAAATCAAACATCAACAAAAGATTCAGTTATTGACAAATGAGAATGCCCTGCCTTGTTTTCAGATGTTCCCTGGAGGAGGTAGTATCTTCCTTGCCATATATTATACCTTCTGGATTTTCTCTCAGCCACAGAAGAGTCTCTTGGGTTGTGGCTCACAAGGAGGGTTGAGCTGTGGCATTGTGTGAAAGTGTATTATTAGTGTCTTGTATCACTAGGAGACCTAAGAAGATGTGAAAATGACTATGTCTTGGATGTATAATTATCACAGTGACATCGTTAAGCAAAATTTTTTCCCCCTTTGGCCAGGAGGTGTTTTATTTTCTTAATAGAGTGTTATGAATATAGCTGATACCATTTTGTGTAACTTAAAAAGAATTTCTGTGACTTGCAACAACGTGATGCCTAAGCACTGGGCAGTTCTGATTAGAGCTAGACCTTCCAGAGGGAGCCCAGGCTGGTCACCAGGCAGCTTAGATAGCAGTCTAGCCTAGGACAGCCTTTGATATGCTAATAAACTAACCCCAATGTGGTGTTTGTTGTGGTAGGGAAGCAGCCCCCACGTTGTGAGCCCTGATAGCATAAAGCTACCACCCAATAAGATGATACAAATTTTGGAACATTGGAGATGGTCTCTAGGATCTCACTGCTATGTTCCCAAGACATGGTTTCTCTCTCCTCCGTGTCAATATTCATCAGCAAGAAGACTTAAGATTGGCCTCTGTACATGACTCTGGCTTCAGTGACTATTAAATTTCTGACACTTTTGCTGGGCTCGCACACGCCAGGCTGTGAGAGGTAGCTGCTGACCAGCTCTCTCATGGACTTCCTGGACCTCCATGAGGGCCATCCTTGTAGCCTGCCACTGCTGATGGATTTTACAGCAGATGTGGGTCAAGCCTGCAAGCTCCCGAATCCTCACCAGAGAAGATTGCCTAGTGGAGTCCTGCAGCATTACCTCTCCATGTTTCCCAATTGTTTAACTTTTATATTAGCATGGCATAACAAGGAATATTTGTGTGTGTGAATAAACTGAGCATATTCAAAAGACAAATCCTGTATGGACATCCTAATTGCTGAGAACTGCTAATCCCACCAAATGAGAAAAAGACCACTACCACAATCCTGAGCCAAAATTGAAGCAAGCTTTAATTAAATACTGGCCAGGATGATGGGCTCTGGCTGGGCCCATTCCAGGGTTCCCAGAAAATGGCAATGAGTCATATTTTGCAAAGACTTAAAAAGGCAAACTCATAAAGTCACCATGTTTTCCATCAGGTCCAAACAGAGACAAGCATATATCCTGATGTACTTCTCCCCCTCTGTATCTCCCACCTACATCCAATCAGGGGCAAGTGTACATCCTGACGTATTTCCTGGCCATGTACCTCCCATCTACATGTGATCAACACATCCGGTGCAGTTGAGTCCAACTAACTTGTTTAGGGGATCAAAAATACGTGGCTTGTGGCTTATTATCATACATAAACAAGAGCCTCCACCTCCTCAAGAAGTATCTGCCCTTGGGAGCAGACTTACAGAGCAGAGGCATTTTTATTTTATGGATCTCTTAAGCACAGTAATTAAAACTTAGAACATAACTTTGTCTCTCACAGCACCTCACAGCCTAAATATAGGCTGTGCTCTCTGCCCAGGGTCTCTCTGCATTGCCTTGGCTGTCCTGGGACTCACTATGTAGATCAGGTGGGCCTTCAAGTGCTGGCGTTAAAGGCATGGGCCTCCACACCTGGCTTTAAGCAAACTTTTAAGAGTGTTGGCATTTTCATCAAGGGATGTGAAGAATATACTTCTGACTTTTATTTTACATTCTCCTACTCTTTTCAATAGCAAGAAATAGGCATACACCCAGTTACTACAAATAACCAGAAACTGTGACTTACTCTTGGGAACAAACAGGATGAGACTTGCGGCCTCAAGCTCAGGCATCATGGGAAGAGATGCTCATCAGGTCTGTGGGGAAAGGAGAAGAAAGGTCTATGAACTCAAGGTCAATCAGGCACCAGTATGATCCAGAGGCTGAGTTATAGGGATGTTCCCTCTACGGCTGAACTGGTGATCCAAACTGAGGTTTATCTCAGTTACAGACTCAGACATGTAGTTGTTATCTGCCTGGCTTTCCCTAATGTATATGTCTTATAACTTCTGCTTACTTCAGCCCCCTTCGCTTTTGTTTGCTCTTTGGTCTTCCTTTTGATCTGGTCCTTTTCTACCTATTCTAACCCCTCTACCTACTCTTCTTGTCCTTTCTCTGTGTATGTAGGGGACTGTATAAAACTTGTACAGGGGTACAGGGGTGCATGGATATGTCTGTGTGCCTGGGTATGGAGGCCAGAATTTGACATCAGATGTCTTCCTTTGTTGCTCACCACCTTTGTTTTTGAGACAGGGTCTGTCACTGACAGTGGAGCTCACTACTTCAGCAAGACTTGCTGACCTTCACATCCCCAGGGTCTGCCTGTCTCTACCACCAGAACTGGTACTGCAGACACACACCACCTCACCCTGGCTTGTCCTTTTCAGTAGCTCCTGATAGTTTTTGATTCCTCTAGTCTTGCTCTTATTCATTTCATGCTCACAATCTCTGTAGCTCCACAGACTTTGCTACTTGCTTACTTCCTTTGTTTGATGGTTAGTGATAACTGTCAACCCAAAACCTCTGGACATGCAAGCAGCAGAACATGTTCATTATGGTCATTGATGTGGAAAGACACAGCTACTTCTGGCAGCTCCCTTCCCTTACTTGAATCCTGGACCATGGAAGAGGAGAGAGGGAGCTGAGTGGCAGCGTGCACTTGTCTATCTGCTTGCTGACCGCAGCTGCGTTATGACTGGCCCCCTCAAGCTCCAGCTCACATGACTCATTTCCCACCATGATGGACTATTGCATGGAACTGTGAGCCACAGTAAACCCCCTTTCCTTTAGATTGCTTTTGTCAGAGTATTCATCACAGCATCAGGAAAAGAAACTAAGACGCTATGCCCCAAGTTCAAATTCCTATAAAGGGTAATTGCATTGGATCAGATTGTCACCACCATTTTTATGTAGCAGATGTCTCATGTCAAAGCTTAGTTTGTTCCTCAGATTAAGCTATGATGTGCAAAAAATATTTAATTTTATTATTGAGACACACTGTGAATGTGTCTCTGTATGGGTGTATGAACAAGTGCTGGTGGTGGCCAAGGCACAAGAGGGCACTGGGTTCTCTGGGCTTGTATTTACAGGCAGCTGTAACTCACCTGATGTGGGTGCTGGGAACAGAACTGAGTCCTCTGCATGAGAAGCAAGCGCTCTTAACCGCTGAGCCATCTTTCCAGTCCCTTGTTCTACTTTTTCAATTTTATCTAGGAAAAAAAAAAAAAAAGGACAATGTTTCTTCTCTGAAGTCAACATGTATAATTTGTTTACAGAAGACTTGGGTGACCTTTGAACAGTAGATGTAAGTGGTGTTGAGTTCATTGCCTGAGCAACAGGACTACACTTCATATGAGGTCCCAGTGAGGCTACTGCTGTGAAGGCTTTGTGTGAGCCGACGATGTGCATGATTCTCGCTCTGTGTGTGTGTGTGTGTGTGTGTGTGTGTGTGTGTGTGTGTGTGTGAGTGTGTGTGTGATAAAAGCTTACATTATTATTCATCATTTTGCTTAGAGTTCTTTCACCTCTCTCTCCCCAAAGATAGCCTCTTTCTCCTACTAACACAGGTCTTTGCCCCCCTTCCTTTGGCAATTTAGCAGATACCATGTATATTTCTGGAGAGGCAACTCATGTAAATGCTAGAACTCTCCTGGTGCTGTATTCTTTAAAGCAAGAATATACCAGGAGGCTATCCTGAGAGTTATGCTCAAATCCAGTGGATTCCTAAATGGGGGTTTCACCCAGAGGCACCCTCTGTGACCAGATTGAACATGGATGCCAGGGATGGCTTCAAGGAGATCACAGTCAGGACTTGGGATCAGTCAGTAAACAAGGATCTAAGATCTAACTAGAACCAATTTAAAAGAAAAGCTAGGTATGGTGGCATAATTTTGCAGTCTGACGGGTACTCTGCAGCCGAGCTGTGCGCACTCATTGGAGCTAAGCAAGCTTAGTTTATTTGATGAGTTCTAGGCTTAGTGAGAGACTCCATTTCAAAACAAAAAGGTAGATGGTGGCTGAAGAGTGTAACTGAAATTTTTTATTTAAAATACTTATATTTGACCGGATCCAAGATGGCGGTGGCCTGCGCAGACGCATCTTAATCTCAGGGAAAACAGTCACAAAACATCAAGTGTTACAAGACACTGTACAAACAAATCTGAGAGACTCGACCCTCCTGGGTCTCACCCACCTACCCAGGGACCACTAAAAGTCTCTGGGCAGGACGCTCTCTCCCACTCTCAGACACGCACGGAAGCCGCTGAATCCAGGAATTGGGATCCCCCACTCCCCTACCAGGAGAGACATGCTGGGTAAGTTCCAATCTAATACCCAGCGGGCAGATTCAGACCCCACACAGGGATACTCTCCCACCTACTTGGCCACCCCAGGTCTCGCACAGATGATCCAGCTATCTGGCAAAGGGTTGCGGACCCGTGGAAGTGCGCACAGCTCGGCTGCAGAGTACCCGTCAGACTGCAGATTGTGATGCACTGCCTTATATGGGAACTTAGTCGACATTGACATCACTTGCCAGTTTCCAGACCTGGGCCTTGGGAGCGGCAAGGCTATAGGGGGTGAAGGCTGATTTACCCACCACAGGAGCCAGCCCTAGCAAATTGTGAGGTATTTACAATTATTATCAGACTTTTTTGCTAGTACTGGCCCTTTCGGCAGGGAACCAGAGCTTATGTGTATACAACTCCACCCCCCTGGATTAGTTAGGTCTCCACCTAGGAGGCAGGGCTGAATGACCCACCTTACAGGGGTGGAGTAAGGCAATTTGACTCCTACACCAAAGCGCCCCCTTTGGACCCAAGTGCAGAAGACAGCTAAAAACTTCCAAATGGCCAGAGGCCCCAGACAAGAAAAAAAAAATCAGAGTGGAATGACTCCAACAAAAGAAAGCAATGCTATTTCATCCAGCCCAGACCACCTCACCACAGCTGAAACACATGAAAACGATGACAATTCTACATTATGGAAAGTGATAGAGTTCCTTCAAGAAGAACTTAAATCTATGAAGGAATTCAAAGAAGCCACAATTGCACAAACGAAAGCGATAGATAACACAATTAGAGAACTTAAGAACAAGGTGGCTCAACTTGAACAAGAAAAATGAGAAGGCAATGGAAGACTTCCAGGCAAAGACAAGCAAATTGGAGCAGGAAATGTACAAAACAAATAAAACCACTCAAGCCATGAAAATGGAAATGGAAACAATAAAGAAAACACAGTCAGAGTTAAAAATGGAAATGCAGAATTAAGGGAAGAGAGCAGGAAGTATGGATTTGAGTACCAAAAAATAGGATTCAAGAGATGGAAGACAGGATCTTAGGTATGGAAGATTCGATGGAAGAAATCAATACAACATCCAAAGAAAATGAGAAAGATAAAAAATCTCTCACCCACAACATCCAAGAAATCAAGGACTCAATGAAAAGATGGAACCTAAGAATTATAGGCATAGAGGAAAGAGAAGACTCCTGACTCCAAATTCCAGGAAATATCTTCAACAAAATCATAGAAGAAAACTTCCCAAACCTAAAGAAAGAGATGCCAGTAAAAATCCAAGAGGCTTACAGAACACCAAACAGATTAGATCAGAAAAGAAACTCCTCTCGCCAAATAATAATTGATACTCCAAATGTAGAGAACAAAGAAAGGATATTAAAAGCTGTAAGAGAAAAAGGCCAAGTCACATACAATGGCAGACCCACCAGAATTACACCTGACTTCTCCCCAGAAACCTTAAAAGCTAGAAGGGCCTGGGCAGATGTCCTACAAGCCCTGAAAGAACTAGGTGCCCAGCCAGACTACTATACCCCGCAAAACTCCATATCAACATAGATGGAGAAAACAAGATATTCCATGACAAAATCAAATTTAAACAATATCTACCCACAAACCCAGCCTTACAGAAGATCCTAGAAAGAAAATTCCAACCCAGAGAAGATAACTACACCCAAGAAAACAGAAGAAATAGAAATCTCCACAGAAACTAAACAAAAAGAAACAAAAGACGACCAGCTATACCAAAATAATGGGAAATTACAACCCCTGGTCATTAATATCCATCAACATCAATGGAGTCAACATAGACTTACAGACTGGATCTGTAAACAAGACCCATCATTTTGCTGTATACAAGACACACCTCACTATTGAACATAAACACTGTCTCAGAGTAAAGGGCTGGAAAAAGGTTTTCCAAGCAAATGGACCCAGGAAACAAGCTGGAGTAGCCACCCTAATAACAAACAAAATAGACTTCTAATTGAAGTTAATACAAAAAGACAGAGAAGGGCATTACATACTCGTTAAAGGAAATATTCATCAAGAGGACATCTCAATATTGAACATCTATGCCCCAAATACAAAGGCACCTACATTTATAAAAGAAACACTTCTAAAACTTAAATTACACATTGATCCAAACACTTTAGTAGTGGGAGATTTCAACACCCCACTCACAACTATGGACAGATCATCAAGACAGAAGCCAAACAGAGAAATAATGAGTCTAACAGAGATCATGAACCAAATGGACATAACAGATATCTACAAAACATTTCACCCAAACACAAAAGAATAAACCTTCTTCTCAGCACCTCACGGAACCTTCTCCAAAATTGACCTCATAGTTGGACACAAAGATAGCCTCAATAGATACAAGAAAATTAAAATAACCCCTTGTATCTTATCAGACCACCAAGGAATAAAGCTGGACTTCAATAGCAAAAGAATCAACAGAAAGTCTACACACACATGGAAATTGAATGACTCTTTACTAGATGACCACTGGGTCAGGGAAGAAATAAAGAAGGAAATCAAAGACTTCTTAAAATCCAACGAAAAATGAAGACAAAACATACCCAAACCTATGGGACACAATGAAAGCTGTGCTACAAGGAAAGTTCATAGCACTAAGTGCCTTCAAAAAGGAAATTGTGACAGCTCATATTAGCGAATTAACAGCTAAACTGGGTGAATTGGAAAAAAAAGAAGCAAACACTCCCAAGAGGAGCAGAAGGCAGGAGATCATCAAACTTAGGGCTGAAATCAACAACTTAGAATCAAAAAGAACTATACAAAGAATCAATGAAACCAAGAGTTGGTTCTTTGAGAAAATCAACAAAATAGACAGACCTTTAGCTAAATTAACTAAAAGGCAGAAGGAAAAAACCCAAGTCAACAAAATCAGAAATGAAAAGGGAGAAATAACAACAGACATTGAGGAAATCCAGAGAATATTTGGATCCTACTTTAAAAATTTATACTCTACCAAATATGAAAACTTAAGTGAAATGGACAATTTTCTTGATAGATTCCACCTACTGAAGCTGAATAAAGATCAGACAAACAGATTAAACATCCCTATAACCCCTAAGGAAATAGAAACAGTCATTAAAAATCTCCCAACCAAAAAAAAAAAGCCCAGGGCCAGATGGCTTTATCATGGAATTCTACTGGACCTTCCAAGAGGAGCTAACACCAATACTCTTCAAACTCTTTCACCAAATAGAATCAGAAAGAACATTGCCAAACTCATTCTATGACGCCACAGACACCCTGATTCCTAAATCACACAAAGACCCAACAATGAAAGAAAACTTCAGACCAATCTCCCTCATGAACATAGATGCAAAAATACTTAATAAATTACTAGCAAACCGAATTCAAGAACACATCAAAATATCATACACGATGATCAAGTAGGCTTCGTAGGCTTCATACCAGGAATGCAGGGATGGTTCAACATACGAAAATCTATCAAGGTCATTCACCACATAAACAAGATGAAAGAATAAAACCTCATGATAATCTCGCTAGATGCAGAAAAAGAATTTGACAAAATCCAACACCCCTTCATGCTAAAAGTTCTGGAGAGAATGGACATACAAGGGCCGTACCTAGAAATAATAAAGGCAATATACAGCAGGCCAGTGGCCAACATCAAATTAAATGGAGAGAAACTTGAAGCATTTCCTCTAAACTCAGGGACAAGACAAGGATGCCCACTTTCACCATATCTCTTCAATATAGTACTTGAAGTTCTTGCTAGAGCAATAAGACAACTAAAGGAGATCAAGGGAATAAACATTGGAAACGAAGAAGTCAAATTATCCCTATTTGCAGATGATATGATTGTATACATAAGCGACCCCAAAAATTCCACCAGAGAATTCTTACAGCTGATAAACACCTTCAGCAAAGTGGCTGGATACAAAATTAATTCAAAAAAATCAGAAGCCCTTCTTTATACAACAAGCAAATGGGCTGAGAAAGAAATAAGGGAAACAACCCCCTTCACAATAGCTACAAACAATATAAAATACCTGAGGGTAACTCTAACCAAGCAAGTAAAGGACCTGTACAACAAGAACTTCAAGCCCTTGAAGAAAGAAATGGAAGAGGCCTTTAGAAGATGGAAAGATCTCCCATGCTCATGGATAGGTAGGATCAACATAATAAAAATGGCCATCCTACCAAAAGCAATATATAGATTCAATGCTATTCCTATCAAAATACCAACACAATTCTTTATAGACTTGGAAAGAGCTAGTCTCAATTTCATATGGAACAACAAAAAGCCCAGAATAGCTAAATCAATCCTGTACAATAAAAAAACATCTGGAGGTATCACCATCCCAGATTTCAAGCTGTACTACAGAGCAATAGTAGTAAAAACAGCATGGTATTGGTATAGAAACAGACCAGTAGATCAATGGAATCAAATTGAAGATCCAGAAGTAGACCCACACACTTATGGCCACCTAATTTTTGACAAAGAAGCCAAAATGGCACAATGGAAGAAGGACAGCATCTTCAACAAATGGTGCTGGTCCAACTGGATGTCCATTTGTAAAAGAATGAAGTTAGACCCATACTTATCACCTTGTACAAAACTTAAGTCCAAGTGGATCAAAGACCTTAACATAAGGCCAGTCACATGAAATCTACTAGAAGAAAAAGTGGGAAAAACCCTCGAACTCATTGGCACAGGTGACAACTTCCTGAACAGAACACCAACAGCTCAGGACCCAAGATCAACAATCAATAAATGGGACCTCATGAAACTGAAAAGCTTCTGTAAAGCAAAAGACACTGTCATTCGAACAAAACAGCAGCCTACAGACTGGGAGAAAATCTTCACCAACCCCACATCTGACAGAGGGCTAATATCCAAAATCTACAAAGAACTCAAGAAATTAAATGCCAAGAAACCAAATAATCCAATCAAAAAATGCGGGATGGAGCTAAATAGAGAATTCACAAAGGAGGAATCTCTAATGGCTGAGAGACACTTGAAGAAATGCTCAACATCCTTAATCATCAGAGAAATGCAACTCAAGACGACTCTGAGATTCCATCTCACACCTGTCAGAATGGCTAAGATCAAAAGCTCAAATGACAGCACATGCTGGCGAGGGTGTGGAGAAAGGGGTACCTTACTCCATTGCTGGTGGGAGTGCAGGCTTGTGAAACCACTATGGAGGCTAGTCAGGCAATATCTTAGAAAACTTGGAATAGCTTTGCCTCAGGACCCAGCCATATCACTTCTGGGTATACACCCAAATGCCTCTTCACGGAATCATAAGGAAGTTTCCTCATCTATGTTTATAGCAGCCTTATTTGTAATAGCTAGAAACTGGAAACAACCCAGATGTCCCTCAACCAAAGAATGGATTAAAAAACTGTGGTACATCTACACAATGGAATATTATTCAGCTATCAGGAACAATGAAATTATGCAATTTGCAGCCAAATGGATGGAACTAGAAAAGCTCATCCTGAGTGAGCTAACCCAGACTCAGAAGTATGCATATAGCATCTATTCACTTATAGTAGGATTTTAGCTATATAGTAGAGGATATCGATACTACAACCAACACACCAAAGGGAACTTGGACATAGACTTTTTATTTTTTATTTTTATTTTTTTCTATTTTTTATTCTTTTTTATCTGTTTGTCTGCTTATTTGTTTGTTTGTTTTTTAGTTCTCTCTCCTGGGCAATGAGACACTTTTCACCGGTGGTACTGCCTAGTAGACCTCCAATGTATGAGGAGGCTCTTGGCCCTCACACGACTGCTGAACTGAGGTGAGGGACTGTTAAATAGGGACACTCCACTCCAGAGAAATGGGATGGAAGGGTTAGGGGGTAAAGAAAAAAAATGAAATATGAAGTTTCGGCCTTTTGCTACTAATTGTCATAAACTGTTTAGGATAATTAAGAAATGCAAACTAATAGTCATGTAAGCCTGTCATTGTGTTAGGTACTATGACAGTCTATTATAGTTATTTTCTAAGCTAATCAGAGATAAAGTTGCTAAGAGACAAGCAACATCTGCTTGTCCTAATATAAGAGATAGATAGGGCCTCTCCAAAAACCTCAAGAGATCTGCAGAATATGGCATTCAAAGATGTTTTCTTAACTTTAGATTTTTTTTATATCGAGACATATCAACTCCTGACAGCACCCCCTATTGTACTCCAAGTAGAAGATGAGCATTGAAGAATCTCCAGTGGGAGATGATTGAATTAGTGGCAAGTCTATCTCTTGGCAGGAAAAACCCCTTGCTCCAACTGTAGACAGAATGCTGTGCAAAAAGGACAAAACTTGGAAGCAGGTAAGGTGACAGCCTAACTCTGCCAAGACAGGGTAGGCAAGTCCTTCATAACCCTTGCTCTACAATCAATGTCTGTCAGAGAAATGGGGCCAAACGACTGAAGATCGATGCTGTAATGTATGGAGAGAAAATGGGAACTGTCCAGGCAGCCACTGGTATGTCATTTCTTAGTTTTGGAAGCTGCTGGCCCTGCACCTCCTGTATAATCAGATATATTTATCCCTCTCAGGTCTCTGAGGTGGTTGAAGATCAGATAACTAGAGTCTCATAATTAAATTTTGAGTTGTTTAGGAATCAAGAGAGTGTTATCGATCTAAGAAGATGTTTTTAAAATTGTGTTGCAAGTTAGTATGAAAGTGGAGTTAGATACAGAACTTTAAACTCATGGAGATGGTTAGATAGTAGAATGTTAAAGTCAGGTGCCAAATACGTATGGACTGGACATTGGGAATGTATGCTAAGCCATATAACTCTCATAACTGTGGCCTAATTACCTCTGTTGTTTTGTATTGTATTTATTATTATAAGTGAAAGAGCCATTTGTTGTATTGAAAGGGGGAGCTGTTGGGGGAAATAAGATATACCTTAAACTTAAAAAAAAAGAGAAGAGGATAGGGGGTAGAGGGTGGGAGGGTGGGACTCGGGGGGGGGAGTAGGGAGGGGATTGCGATTGAGATATAACTTGAAGAAATAAAAAATAAAGTAAAAAAAAAAAATACTTATATTTATTAGTACTTAGTAATCACCACCTATAAAACATCTATAACCTACAATATTTAATACCTATAATCTAATACCTATAAATAATTAATACTTAAGAACATTTAATCAATCCCACTTCAACTTTCTTGAAAGGATATTAAAATTGCAGGTTTGTGTGATCAATTCCACAGTCTCATTGACCTGTGCATTCTTCACAGGTCAGGATTTAAGGCCTTTAATACTAATTCCTTGGCGTTGCCAGTCCCAACTTTCTGTGGTCTCTTCTACCCTTGCTTGCTTCACACTTTGCACATTCGTTTGCATACCTTAGGCCATTTTGCTTCTGCTGTCATCTGCTGTCAGTCTCTGAGGCTTAAAGTTTGTTGCTTTAAGTTCTTGAGTTTAAGTCTTGAGTTCTTTGTTCAGGCTGTTTTCTTGCTTAATCTCCACTGTTCACTCCCCTTCTCCATCATGGGGCAAGAGAGAATCACATGAAGCCCCCTAGGAGGTCATCTTGTGGTCTTTTGAAATGTCCTGTGGAACTCTTTTGAGGAAATTTGCAATTCCTGCAACTTTTGTGACTTTGAGCCCACTCCTCCCCCGGGGTTCCTTCTCAGTCCAATCTAAGCTCTGCCTATCTCAAAAGGCTATTAGCAGCTGAAGATAATGCCAAGCTATGAGCTTTTTTTCAGATCCTCAGGTTTTGAGAGTATTCTTTCAATGGTTGTCCAGAACCACATGCTGCCAGATGCTAGGGTGACCTTCATGCCCTTGAAGAATCCTTAATAATTCTAATCTATTACAGAAGAGTGACATCCAAGGTTGTTCTCTGACCCTTATATAATTTTACACATATGTACACACATGTACACATGGGCACCTCCACAAGAGCACACACACACACACACACACACACATGCACACACACATAAACAGACAAGATTGCAGCTGTCCCACACCTAAAGGTGGTGCCTGGCTTGAAGCAGGAGGGAAAGGAAACATCAGTAGATTGGTGGCATCCAATCTACTGACAGATGAGCCTCTAGAAAGAGGCAAAGGAAGAAAGAGTCACTGTCAAAGGCTCTTCTGTCCACACTGTGTTGCAAAATCCAATATCATTGTGATTCATGACTTTCTGGTATGAGCAGCTCAGAGACTTTAATGCCTAGAGAGGGAGCAATACTTTAGCCTGTGACATTTCTACACATAGTGATTTACAGTACAGGAGAGAAGTGAAAGGGCTTTCTTCATGCCAGGGTGGCTCTTTAGACTTCTGGCTGGGGAAAAGAAAGTGTATTTTATGGTGGTTTAAAAATCCTTTGCATCATAACCTGAACACTCCTGGTTGTAAAGTATGGGACAAACTTGGTCTTAAATTCTTTCTCATTACTCCCAGGAAAGGTAGGGCCTGTTCCTCCTTCTCCTTAAATCTGGGTGGACTTGTGGTTACATTGCGGAGTGTGGTATGTCAAGAGTCACCATGCCAGTGCCAGGCCTGTCTATTAAATGACAGGCAGGCTCATTCATGGGTTCTTGGAACCTTAGCTGTCATGTAGGGACTGTAACTAACCTACCTGAGAAACTGCACAGGGAAGCCCTGAGCCTGCATGGAGGTTTGCTAGATTTAACAGTGAGAGATCTTGGGCTATCTAGCACAGCCCTGGAGCCAAGTAAATGTGACTGGGAGAGGGTCAAATGTCATTGTACTGAGCAGAACGCTTGTCCAGCTAAGCACTGCCCAAGTTTCTGAATTACTATAGCATGTGAGATAGTGAAATGATTATTACTTTAAGCCAGTCAATTTTGGAATGGTTTTAAGATGTGACAGTAGATAATAGAAATATTCACAATAGCAGAAAAGGAATCTGGGGTAGGCTTGTACTTTATGGGAGAGGCCGGAAAAAGTAACTAATAAAAGACTCATAAGAGGCTCACTTCAGCTGAGCCCTGGAGACCCCTAGGGTAGGACCACAGTGCCTGAAAATGCAAGTAGCTGTACAGCCAGCAGGGCTTCAGAAACTGAAGATGCTCCTAGACATTGATGGTGTCAAAGATGTTGTGGAAGGAGGTCCCAAGGTGGAGTCAAGGTCACAGGCAGGTGATGGGGATGTTATGATCCCTGTTTTTCTGATGGCTTGTTTATCCCCCAAAGGGACAATGCTAAGTGATGGGGACAGTCTCATGTCTTCAGATAAACAGCCTGGATGTCCAGAACAGAATCTACTTCCCAAAGGAAAACCAGAAGACAAATGAAGAGAAGAAGTCAATCATGTAGTGTGTGAAGGTAGAGGTGACTCATGGAGAAGCCCGTGGCTCAGCAGCAAGTGAACCTTGGATCCTCTGAGCCCAGGTGAGTATCAAACTTGAGAAATCTAAAATCCACCCAGAAAGACAGAAAGTCTGTAAAGCTGGCTTCCCCATCTATTTATGTTTGTGTATATACAGATAGGTTGTTTTGTGTCTTTCTGGACTCTGAGAAGAAAAAAGATCATATATTAAATGGGTTTTACTGGAGCATTTAAATAAAGAAATTATTCACAGAATAATGGACAGATATGCAAGCCAGTTAACATAGAATCTCTTCTTTGGAAAGGGCTCCTTGCCACGTCATCCTACCACACTTGCTCAATCATGTTCATTGCAGCTCTATTCATAATAGCCAGGAATTGGAAACAACCTAGTTGTCCCTCAACTGATGAATAGATAAAGAAAAATGTGGTACTTTTACACAATGTAATATTACTAAACTATTAAAAAAATGAAATCATGAAATTCACAGGTAAATAGATGGAACTAGAAAACAATTATCCTGAGTGAAGTAACACAGACCCAGAAAGACAAATATGGTATGAATTCACTTATATGCGGATATTAGCTGTTAAGTCAATGATAAACAAGCTATAATCCATAGAACCACAGAAGTTAGGTAGACAGTAAGGGACGAAGGGAGATAAATGGATCTCCCTATGAAAGGAAAATACAATAGATAGTTATGGATGGATGGGAGGGAGCTGGAACGGGAGGATCTAGTGGGGAAGGGGAGGGAAAGGTGAGACAAGGTGGGAAATACAGGAAGAGACAGCTAAAATTATGGGTTATTTGAGGGATAGTATGAAAACATAATACAGAAGAAGCTTCCTAAAATATACACGTATATGAAAGTGCTCTAAAGGAAATTGCTAAATAATGGGAGAAACAGAGCTCCCAACTGGACATCTATTGTCACCAAATGAAGCTTCTGGTCCTGGGATTTGGTTACATTTAATTGTGTTGTTGGCCAAAGGGGTCCTATGGGAATCCCCAAACAACACAGGCTGTTGCCAAGACTAAAATCTGTTCTCCACAAACTGATGGGAAGGCTCCATTGTTGAAGACAACACCTGCACAACTCATTGAACATGGAGAAGTCAAGCTGATGCCTAATAGAGCCTTTACCCACTACATGCTAACATCTTTGGTACAGGAAGGTATTCTGCACCCTACCAAAGGAGAAATGTAAACATCAAGCCAGCCACAAACTCTCTGATCTACAATGCTAGCCTGCAAGGTGACACAAGCTTGTGGGAGTAACCAACCAATAACTGATTTGACTTAAGGTCCACCCTATGAGAGGGATCCCATACCCAGCACTGCTTGAGTGACAAGAACCTGAGAGTAGATAACCCAGGAATGTAGGATAAAACAAATACTCCTGTTCTGCTAAAGGAATGCAGCAATAGAATGACTCTTAATGACATTCTGCTATACTCACAGATCAATGCCTTGCTCAGCCATCATCAGAGAAGCAAATGGGAACAAATATGAGCCTTATACTCAGACAAAATGGCGAGAATGAGAGACCTTGGGAAACTCAGCTCTAAATGGAATGTCTCTAACACATCCCTCCCCTCAGAGTTCAGGGAATCCTGGGGAAGAGGAGGCAGAAAGAGTGTAAGACCCTGGGGGGATGGAGGACACCAAGGAAACTGGGCCCTTTAAATTAACAAGATTGATAAGGCATGCATGAACTCATAGAATTGAGGCAGCATGCACAGGAACTGCATGGGTCTGCACCAGACAGGGACCTAGAGCTGAAAGCAGAGGACACATCCCTAACCCAGAAGGCATCGACTCCAATTGATACCTGCTTGCAAATGAAAACTGAGTTTTCTCCAAGGGAGTCTCACTGGGGAGACCAACTACTCTTAAGGGTAGTCTGCATGCCCAACAGTAGATGGACCACAGAAAATAAACTCAATGGCATCTTTGGAGGCCCCTTATCTCATAATTTCATGTAGGTTTTTTTTTTTTTTTTGAGACAAGGTTTCTATGTATCTCTGGCTGTTCTGGACTCACTTTGTAGACCAGGCTGGCTTTGAACTCACAGAGATCCACCTGGCTCTGCCTCCCAAGTGCTGGGATTAGTCAATTATTTTTAATCTCATTATTTCATTTTATTTTATTTTCTCTCTTTTTACCCAACAGGTCCTTTGGATATATACTATAGCTTCTAGTTTAGTGTTTTTAATGGGATTCCTGAGTGTGTGAATAAGTGAGCCTCTCCATCTTGTGCTTTTTCCTCTTTTCCTTCAGTTTGTTTGATTTATCCTATTCTGGTGTGTTAGTTTTGTTTTATCTTATTATATAATGTAACATTTTATTTTATTATTATCCTTTAAAAGCCTGTTTGTTATTGAGAGACAGAAAGGGGTGGATCTGGACGGTAGGAGTGGTGGAGAGGAACTGGGAGGAGCAGAGAGAAGGAAAGCAGTAATCAGGATATATTATGTGAGAAAAACCTATTTTCTTTTCCTTTTTTTTTTTGAGAGAAACCCATTTTCAATAAAAGGAGAGAGAGAGAGAGAGAGAGAGAGAGAGAGAGAGAGAGAGGAAATGTTTCTTGCAAGGTTGACTGCTAGTCATTATGAAGAAACTGGGATTGGGAAAAGGTTCTACTATGTCTATCCATTTATACAATCAATATAGATTGCACAGAGAATGTTTGTTGTTTCTGAG
Organism: Lophiomys imhausi; assembly: GCA_907164525.1. Classification (NCBI taxonomy): domain Eukaryota; kingdom Metazoa; phylum Chordata; class Mammalia; order Rodentia; family Muridae; genus Lophiomys; species Lophiomys imhausi. The sequence goes on along the minus strand of CAJQZJ010033087.1, from coordinate 4,053,205 downwards.
AGTCTGGGACATTAATGGGTTTGGGAGACCCACTTCCATAGAAAATTCAGGGCATAGAATCTCTACTGGTGAAACCTGGAAACATTCCACAGATTGTCATAACTCATCACTGGTGGAATTGACCTTGTCTATGTGGCTCTGCTGGGAGACGGTGACTCTTGGGCCACTTGGCTGGCTCTCCCGGACACCATCTCATGTGCCTTCTACTTTTGTGGTTTTAGCTCTGTATCTTTTCACTAATATAAAGTTATAACTATGGCTTCAGTTATATGTTGAGTGATGAAAGTCCTGTTAGTGGATCATCTAGCCTAGGAATAGGATAATGGAGTCCCTTTAAAATTGCAGCATTAAACCAGGAATGTGGCACATACCTTTAGTCTCAGCACTTGGGAGGCAGGCAGGCAGATCTCTGTGAGTTCAAGGCCAGTCTGGTCTACTTGCTAATTGAGCCCAGCCAAGGCTGCATAGGGACCCCATTGCAAACAAACCTAAGAGCATTAGGGAACCTGCAAAAGATGGTAAGGTACTCACCACTAGCCACAGGAAACAATGAGGGAGGCAGGAGGAGGCAGTTACCAGACACCAGAAACAGAAAAGGGACCTATGGAAAGGGCCTAGCACATCTCTCTCCCCACCTGACCTTTGACTGACAGTCAGTCTCTCACTAACATTTTGAACTTGACTACACTGTACTGAGAATTACCAGGGCAAGCTCATTTGTGTGTGAACATTAGCTTTATACAGAAAGGTAGTATTTCACAACACCGTATTCCCCAACAACTCTGCACAAAATAAACAGAATAAAGTCCAAGTGGTTCAGCCTGGATTTAAAATTTTTTCTTAAAACAAGCAAACAAACAAACAAACAAACAAACAAAAAAAACCCCAAAACCTCAAATTTTATTATAATTCATCCTACATTACGTTCTGCTGCTGATGAAACACCATGACCAAAGAACTTGGGGAGGAAAGGGTTTATTTGATTGACACTTTCACATCACTGTTCATCACCGAAAGAAGTCAGGACAGGAACTCAAACAGGACAGGAACCTGGAATCTGGAGCTGAGGCCATGGAGGGTGCTGCTTACTGGCTTGCTTCACTTGGCTTGCTTGGCCTGCTTTCTTACAGAACCCAGGACCACCAGCCCAGCGTGGCACCGCCCACAATGGGTTGGGTCCTCCTCCATCAATCATTAACTAAAAAGAGCCCTAAGGCTTGCCTACCGCCTGGTGTTATGAAGGCATTTTCTCAGTTGAGGGTCCCTCCTCTCAGATGACTACAACTGTGTCAAGTTGACATAAATCTATAGCCAACGCACACTCTATGACCCCTCAGTCCAGTTCTATTCCCTTGGTCTGCCACTGTCAGTCATTACTATGGCAAACATCCTCTTACTTTCGTATTTTGTTACCTTCTTCCGTGAACACTACATGTCCCTTCCTTGTCATTTATGAAGTCCTACAAATCCTGAGGACACAGCTTAGCTGCCACACTACTTGCAAAGTATGATGACTGTTTTTATTTTGTTTGTTTTTGCTTTGCTTTGTTTTTTTTTTGTGTGTGTGTTTGTTTTTCAAGGCAGGGTTTCTCTGTGTAGACTTGGCTGTCCTGGACATGCTTTGTAGACCAGGCTGGCCTTGAATTCATAGAGATCCATCTGTCTCTGCCTCTCGAGCGCTGGGATTAAGAGTGTGAGTCACCCTGCCCAGCAAGATGATTGGTTTTTAACTGCAAACATCACCAAACCTGGGAAGGAAGTCTTCGTTAACAGATTGTCTAGATCATGTTGGCCTGTGGCCATGTCTGTGGGTGATTGTCTGAAGTTATCTGCTGTAGACCCCGCACTGTCCCCCAGGCAAGGGGTCGTGGTGAACTATGTAAGAGCAGAGAAGTCCTGCTGAGCAGAGGCAGGCAAGCAGGCTTATCTGCACTTAACTTCTCTCTGCTCTGCATGTGGATATGATATGCCAAGTTCTCCTGCCTTGACTTCCCTGCATGAACCCAGAATTGTAAGCCAAACGAACCCCTTCTCTCCCAAGTTGCTTTTGTCAGGGTGTTTTATTATAACAACAGAAACCAGGACTCAAAGCCTCTTAAACTTCAGCCACTGTGCAGCAGATAAACTGTTCTTGGGCTGTTTTCGAGCCAGCCTTCCTCGGATCAGGGTTGGGTCAGCTTTGGGGGGGGTAGGTAGTATTAACCCAGGAATGTCCAGTGAGTCCTCACACATTAGTTAATCATGTTTGCCAATACCCCACGTTGTTACTCTGGTACTAATACTTGGATAGTTGGTACTTGATACTTGGATGCCGACTGTCACACTGACGATGTAGGCTCCAGGCTGGTGTCTCTGTGGACCACAGAGCAGTTGCTAAGACCCTGTCTGTGAGCCTCAGGACAACTCCTTGCAGACTGATGCTGCATGTCTTCTATTTCCTTATTAGGCCATGACCATCTTGGAGACAGTGCCTGATATATAACTGCTTTGGTCCTCTCCAAATTGACTAGTGCAATGAGAGTGCCATATAAATTACTGAACTGGATTAATGTAAGCAAATCAAGTTGAATAATTTCAACATTTTAACCTTCTAGAAAATGAAGCCCTTGAATGTTTTGTTTGTTTTGAGGCAGGATTCCACTATGTAGCCCAAGCAGGCTTTGAATGTCCTATCCTCCTGCCTCAGCCTTTTAAGCACCGGGATTATAATTAAATGCCACCATATCCATTGAGGTTGCTTTTAGCAGACAAATTTAAGAATTGGAAATTTAATTTAAGATTAAAATTTAATTTAAGAATCAAAAAGATTTTTCAATTCTTAAATTAAAAAAAAAACTCCAGAGATTTAAAGTCACTTTAGAAGCTATTTTCTGTGTGATGGGCTTTATTTATTCCTTTCCTAAGGCCATGTAAAATAAAAACTCAATTAGAAATAAATTTTTCATATTCTCGTGGGTGGTTGCCTAGCAACAAGAAACAATGGGCTCAGTGCATATGAACCAGATGCACACCCCACCTGGAATTTTTTTTAAAGCATAGTTGATAAAGTAACCAGATCATATATATGACTTGTCAGGCGATAAACTAATTTTTGGAACAAGAGAACCTACAGAAAGGAAATTTTTTACTTAATTTGGCTGTGTTTTATAGCTTTGCACCTTGCACAGATGAGAGAATTTTAAGTTAGGTATTCTACAAACTGGTCATTTATCTTCTCCCACACACTTTTGGGGACATACTGAAGCATAGTTTTGGTGTACACTTAGCTCTGTAAGCTCTGTTCTGGAAAATCTCCTTGCTAAGGAGCCGGAGGTAAAGTTGATCAAACAAAAAGACAAGTGAGAGTAAGAGTGGTGAAGCTAGGGTGTGAGGGTTTTGTTTACAAAAAAGTTTGTTTTACAGCCCAAATTAACCATTTAATTGATTTATTTATCTGAAATGTACATATTCCTAAAAATGATTAGTATGTCTATAAGCCTGGAAAGACCTTGGTGTTGTTTTCATTTTAAATTATTTTTTAAAAAACGTTATTACTGCTGTGCAAGAATGTGAGTGTGTGTGTGTGTCTATGAATGTTGTGTGTCTGTGTGCATGTGTGTGTCTGTGTCTCTGTGTGTGCATATCTATATGTGCATGTATGTGTCTATGTGTGTGTCTCTGTGTGGTGTGCATGTGCATGTGTCTGTCTGTGCCTGTATGTATGTGTCTGTCTCTGTCTGTGTGTATGTGTACCTGTATGTGCATGTGCCTATCTTTATATGTGTATGTGTGTCTGTGTGCCTATATGTTCCTGCGTGTGTGTGTGTGCGCGCGCGCGTGCGCGCATCTGTGTCTGCATGTGTGGAGGTCAGAGGACAACTTTGTGGAATCAGTTCTCTCCCACATTACTTGGGTTCTGGGGATAATGCAGGCTGTCAGCCTGGGTAAGGTGGATGTTTTACTGGCTGAGCCCCCAGTATGATTTAATGAAGAGTCATCATGCTCAACTTGCTGAGTGTTTGAGGTCAATCAGATATTTTCACAAGCTTTTAAGATAAGAAGAATCTTGCTTTGAAAACAAATAATTCAGCATTGATGGTGTATGCAGAACTTTCAACACAACCTCATTCCACATAAATTCATTCCTGTAAAACACACACACACACCACATGCATGCACACACATAATTAGCCATCCTTGTCTTTTTGCCTATTTTTTAGCTTCTGTGGATTTGCCTATATATACAATTTCATCCTCTTGCAATTACAGTCTGTAATCCCGTATCTCAGGCTTCTTTGATGAAGCCTAACATTCCCAAGGCTTATCCACTCTGTAACAGGCATCAGTACAGTACTTCATATCTTTTTCTTTTTTTTTTTTTTTTGGTAGTGTTTGAGAAAGAACTCAGAGCCTGGCACATGCTAGCTAAGTGATCCGCACTCAGCTCTGCTATGTTTGGGGATGGTTCTGTGTATTGTGTATTCAAATGCTGATTTCTGTGCCCAGAGATCTGGTTGCAGTCTGGACATGAGTATTGTCATTACTATTAAAGCATCTCCTGCCTCATGTCGTGTAACAATTGTTCTCCATCACCTCTGATTGGTTAATAAAGAACTGAACAGCCTATAGCAGGGCAGGAGAAAGGAAGTAGGACTTCTGCTCCCAGTCAGGATGTCTAGGATGGAGAGCAGAAAGAGAAGGAGAGAAGTCACCAGGAGGAGGTTGCCATGAGGTGGTGGCCATGAGGAAGGTCTCCATGAGGAGGTCACCATGAAGGAGTCTCGATGAAGACAGGTATGAAGCAGGAAGAGCCAGGGTAAGATTAAGAAGGCAGGTAACAGGGCGCATGGCTGGGAAGTAGGTCAAGCCAGCATGGTCAGGTTACACTAGATGAGCATCTGCCCAGCTGTTGTACTTGAAGCATATGAATAAATTTAATAGGTCTCCATGTCATTGTTTGGTAGCTAAAATGGACATAGAAAAGCCTGCACTTTTATTTTACACCACTACTTGTCCCACTTCATACCTCTGTTTTTTTTTTCATTTTCTTTTTTTAATAATTTATTTTTATTTCTTCAATTACATCTCAATCACAATCCCCTCCCTACTCCCCCC
>CAJQZJ010033087.1:4037433-4048011 GCA_907164525.1 Lophiomys imhausi | reverse complement strand
TTAAGGTATTTCTTTTTTCCCCCCAACAGCTCTCCCTTTCAGTCCAAAAAATGGTTCTTTTTCTTATAACTATAAATGCAATACAAAACAACAGAAATAAATAGGCCACAATTATAAGAGTTATATGGCTTAGCATACATTCCCAATGTCCAGTCCATATGTATTTGGCACCTGACTTTAACATTCTACTATCTAACCATCTCCATGAGTTTAAAGTTCTATATCTAACTCAGCTTTCATACTAACTTGCCTCACAATTTTAAAAATATCTTCTTAGATCCAGAACACCCTCTTGATTCCTAAACAACTCAAAATTTAACTATGAGACTCTAGGTATCTATTCTTCAACCACCTCAGAGACCTGAGAGGGATAAATATATCTGATTATATAGGAAGTGCAGGGCCTGCAGCTTCCAAAACTAAGAAATGACATACCAGTGGCTGCCTGGACAGTTCCCATTTTCTCTCCATACATTACAGCATCGATCTTCAGCCATTTGGCCCCATTTCTCTGACAGACATTGATTATAGAGCAGGAATTATGAAGGACTTGCCTACCCTGTCTTGGCAGAGCTAGGCTGTCGACTTACCTGCTTCCAAGTTTTGTCCTTTTTGGACAGAAGTCTGTCTACAGTTGAAGCAAGGGGTTTTTCTTGCCAAGAGAAAGGCTTACCACCAATTCAATCATCTCCTACTGGAGATTCTTTGATGCTCATCTTCTACTTGGAGTAGAATAGGGGGTGCTATCAGGAGCTGACATGTCTTGATATCAAAAAATCTTAAGTTAAGAAAACATCTTTGAATGCCATATTCTGCAGACCTCTTGAGGTTTTTGAAGATGCCCTATCTATCTCTTATATTTAGATAAGCAAATATTGCTTGTCTCTTAGCAACTTGATTTCTGAGTAGCTTAGAAAATAACTGTGATAGACTGTCATAGTAGCTAACAAAATGACACGTTTTCATGATTATTAGTTTCCGTTTCTTAATTATCCTAAACAGTTTATGTCTGTTGGTAGCAAGAGGTCAAAACTTGACATTTCATTTTTAAGTATTACTACGAACAATACCTTTAAGAAGCGTTACCCTTAATTTTGTATCAATATACAAAGATCAATACCAATGTGGCCAAATATAATCTTAATTTTGTATCAATATACAAAGATCAATACTGATGTAGCCCAATACAATCTTAATTTTACATCAATATACAAGGGTCAATACCATTGTGACCAAATATAATCTTAATTTTTTATCAATATACAAAGATCAATACTGATGTAGCACTATACAACCTTAATTTTGCATTAATATACAATGATCAATACCAATTTAGCCAAATATAATATTAATTTTGTATCAGTATACAAAGGTATAAGGCCATATTCAATAATCTGTCCTTTTTTCTTGATCTTTCCTATACTATGTCTATGTCCCATTTTTCTCAAGTCTGTTCACTCCTATATAGGAGAGAAAGAGGGATACAGAAAAGAAAAAGAGAGAAATCCCTGGGTCTAACCTCCAAAACCCATTTAACAAGACCATTTAACAGCTTGTAGTCTTTTCCCCTAAATAACAAAATTTTCTATTATCTATCAAATAACCAAAGGGGGAGAACACCCTCCCCACCTTCTGGGGATGGGACGTTGTTCTCTTAAAATGACTTCCTGCTGATCTGGGACGTAGTAAACCTGTTTTGGGCCCAAATAAGAATGGAAAAATGGATAAAAATGTTAATAGAATCATTTGATGTTCAATCCTTTTGTGCTCAGCTATTTAGATGTCCTAAGAAGTTCATGGACAGACGCTGATCTTCAGAGCTTTACTGAAGATCTGGCTGGAGTAGTCTGTGTAGCTGAACGATCTTAGCGATTTTGAGTTGTTGTGGTTGTAGACTTTTGAGGAAACTGCTATTGAGGAAGTCTGCAAGGCTGGATCATCTGGGCCACTCGTCTTCTTTGGTGTCTGATCTGTTTTCTGCTGAGGTTTCCGTTGTCCAGTTGTCCCTGGATTCCTTGAATGGATGCTTTAAATCTCCTGGAAAGATAAGAACAGAGCCCTGCCCTAATCCTAACTCTGGGACAATTACCTTTTTTTGGAGGTGGGGGGGGGTTCAGGTAATATTTTTCCTGGAGCAAATTTGGATTTTTGACAATATATAAAGTATTACCTTTCAATCCAGATTAAAGAAGAAATTATTTTGATATTTTGGAGCTAAACAAACCTTTAGTGTATATATTTTGAGATCTCAAAGGACAATTTTTTGAATTGCAGCCTGCCTTTTGTAAGTAGCTTTTAAACTTAAATCCTTCCAAATCCTATGTGCCTGTCTCTGCATTCTAAGTTTTGGGATCAAAGACATGTGGTTCCCAACTGATGGGATTAAAGATGTGCTCCTCTACCCCTGGATCAAAGTTTTTCTCTGTTTAGAGCTTGTTTTGTATCAGGCTGACCTTGAGCTCTGAGATCTGCCTGTTTCTGTCTCTAGTGTGTTGGGATTAAGGGTGTATTCTTCCCCAATGATGGGACTAAGGGTGTGCACCATCACCACCCTGTTCTTGTAACTCTAGAATTTATAAGTCAACTAACTCTATAGTGATCCTCCTGTCTCTACTGGAGGTAAAGGCATGGGCTAACACCATGCATTATTTTACCTTAGCTCTAAGTTTTTTCAACTCTTGGAGGTTTGTAAAACCAGGTTGAACAGCTGTCACCTTTAATTTATTTATAGTGTTTTAAACCTGTTACCTGCTTTTTAATGCCAAACCATGGAAATAGCCTATACCTCTACAAAAAAAAAAAAAAACAAAAAAAAAAACAAAAAAACTTTTAAGCTGCTATCAAGTTTGTGTAATACCTGTAGCCACCTGCAGTCTAATATTCTAATCCAAAATTAAGGCCATTTTCCTTTCATGCCAGTAAGGCAATTATATCTTTGGTAAATTATAGTTTGAAAATGTTATATTGTATTTTTATTATATTTTTAAGCTTATTAACTCTTTTCTTAAAAAAGTATTATTTACTTCTAGAACATAGTTTCCTCCCTCCTCCCCTCTTGGCCCCTCCCTTCCTCTCTCCTTCCCTCCCTCTCTCCTTCCCTCCCTCCCTCCCTCCTTGTTCCTCTACTTGGTACTCTCCTTCTCCTCAGATGAGGTGGGCCCTCACATATCATACTCCCTCAGAACTTGCGTCATGTGAGGCCCAAGAGCTTACACTCATACTGGAGCTTGATAAGGCACACCATCTAGGGTGTGGGGTTCCACTAACCTGCAGCAGATTCCATGACTCACTGGTGGGTAGAATTTTTCCTAGGATAGATATTCTAGGTTCCTATCTATTTGGGTGTGTGGGCTGTAGGATAGTTATCCTCTGATGTATGGTTAATATCCATTTGTAAGGGAATACATACCATGTTTATCTTTCTGGGACTGCGTCAGCTCACTTAGGATGAGCTTTTCTAGTTCCATCCATTTGGTTTCGAATTGCGTGATTTCCTCATTTCTGATAGCTGTGTAGTATTCCATTGTATAAATGTACCACAGTTTTTTTATCCATTCTTCAGTTGAAGGACATCTGGGTTGTTTCCAGTTTCTGGCTATTACAAATAAAGCTGCTATGAACATTGTTGAGGCAATGTCCTTTTGGTTTCGTTTCAGATCTTTTGGATATATGCCCAAGAGGGGTATGGCTGGGTCTTGAGGTAGATTTATTCCCAATTTTCTAAGATATCTCTAGATTGATTTCCAAAGTGGTTGCACAAGTTTGCAGTCCCACCAGCAATGGGGGAGTGTTCCCCTTTCTCCACATCCTCGCCAGCATGTGCTATCATTTGAGTTTTTGATCTTAGCCATTCTGACAGGTGTGAGATGGAATCTCAGAGTTGTTTTAAGTTGCATTTCCCTGATAACCAAAGATGTTGAACATTTCCTCAAATGCCTCTCAGCCTTTAGAGATTCCTCTTCTGTGAATTCTCGGTTTAGCTCTGTACCCCATTTATTGATGGGGTTATTTGATTTTTTGGTGTTTAATTTCTTCAGTTCTTTATATATTTTGGATATTAGCCCTCTGTCAGATGTTGGGATGGTGAAGATCCTTTCCCAGTCTGTAGGCTGTCGTTTTGTTCTAAGGACAGTGTCCTTTGCCTTACAGAAGCTTTTCAATTTTATAAGGTACCATTTATTGATTGTTTGTTTTAGTGCCTGAGCTATTGGTGTTCTATTCAGGAAGTTGCTACCAATGCCAATGATTTCAAGGCTTTTTCCCACTTTCTCTTCTATTAATGTTAGTGTGTCTGGATTTATGTTGAGGTCCTTGATCCACTTAGACTTAAGTTTTGTACAGGGTGATAAGTATGGATCTATTTGCATTCTTTTACATGTTGACATCCAGTTAGACCAGCACCATTTATTGAAGATGCTTTCCTTTTTCCATTGTATGTTTTTGGCTTCTTTATCAAAAATTAAGTGACCATAGGTGTGTGGGTTTATTTCTGGGTCTTCAATTCAGTTCCATTGGTCAACTGGTCTGTTTCTATACCAGTACCATGCTGTTTTTATTACTATTGCCCTGTAGTACAGCTTGAAATCCGGGATGGTGATACCTCCAGATGTTCTGTTATTGTACATGATTGATTTAGCTATTCTGGGTCTTTTGTTATTCCATATGAAGTTGAGAATTGTTTTTTCCAGATCTGTAAAAAATTGAGTTAGTATTTGGATAGGAATTGCATTGAATCTGTATATTGCTTTTGGTAAGATTGCCATTTTTATTATGTTGATCCTACCTATCCATGAACAAGGGAGATCTTTCCATCTCCTGATATCTTCTTCAATTTCTTTCTTCAGGAACTTGAAGTTCTTATCATACAGGTCTTTCACTTGCTTGGTTAGAGTTACCCCCAGGTATTTTATAGTATTTGTGGCTGTTGTGAAAGGTGTTGATTCCCTTATTTCTTTCTCAGCCCATTTATCTTTTGTGTAAAGAAGGGCTACTGATTTTTTTTTTTTTGAATTGATTTTGTATCCGGCCACCTTGCTGAAGGAGTTTATCAGCTGTAGAAGTTCTCTGGTGGAATTTTTGGGTCACTGATGTATACTATCATATCATCTGCAAAAGGGATAGTTTGACTTCTTCCTTTCCAATTTGTATCCCCTTGATCTCTTTTAGTTGTCTTATTGCTCTAGCTAAAACTTCAAGTACTATGTTGAAGAGATATGGAGAGAGTGGGCAGCCTTGCCTTGTCCCTGATTTTAGAGGAAATGCTTTAAGTTTCTCTCCATTTAGTTTGATGTTGGCTATTGGCTTGCTGTAAATTGCCCCTTTATTATGTTTAAATATGGTCCTTGAATGCCTGATCTCTCTAAGACTTTTATCATGAAAGGGTGCTGTGTTTTGTCAAAAGCTTTTTCAGCATCCAATGAGATGATCATGTGGTTCTTTTCTTTCAGCTTGTTTATGTGGTGGATTACATTGATGGATTTTCTAATGTTGAACCACCCCAGCATCCCTGGGATGAAGCCTACTTGATCATGGTGTATGATACTTTTGGTGTGAACTTGGATCCAGCTTGCAAGTATTTTATTATCTTTGCATCCATGTTCATAAGGGAAATTGGTCTGAAATTTTCTTTCTCCATTGGGTCTTTGTGAGGTTTAGGTATCAGGGTAACTGTGGCCTCATAGAATGTGTTTGGCAGTATTCCTTCTGTTTCTATGTTGTGGAAGAGTTTGAAGAATATTGGTGTTAGCTCTTCTTTGAATGTCTGGTAGAATTCTGTGCTGAAACCATCTGGGCCTGAGCTTTTTTTGGTTGGAAGACTTCTAATGACTTCTTCTATTTCCTTAAGGGTTATAGGACTGTTTAATTTGTTTACCTGTTCTTGATTTAACCTTGGTAGGTGTAATCTATCAAGAAAATTGTCCATTTCATTTAGATTTTCCAATTTTGTAGAGTACAAGTTTTTGAAGTACGACCTAACAATTCTTTGGTTTTCCTCAATGTCTGTTGTTATTTCCCCCTTTTCATTTCTGATTTTGTTGATTTGGGTATTTTCCCTCTGCCTTTTAGTTAGTTTAGCTAAGGGCTTGTCTATTTTGTTGATTTTCTCAAAGAACCAGCTCTTGGTTTTGTCGATTCTTTGTATTGTTCTTTTTGTTTCTAAGTTGTTGATTTCAGCCCTGAGTTTGATAATTTCCTCTCGTCTGCTCCTCTTGGGACTGTTTGCTTCTTTTTGTTCTAGCTCTTTCAGGTGTGCTTTTAGGTGGCTAGTATAGGAATTCTCCAGTTTCTTTTTGAAGGCACTTAGAGCTATAAACTTTCCTCTTAGCACTGCTTTCAATGTGTCACATAAGTTTGGGTATGTTGTGCCTTCATTTTCATTGAGTTCTAAGAAGACTTTAATTTCTTTTTTTATTTCTTCCCTGACCCAGAGGTCATTGAGGAGAGAGTTGTTCAGTTTCCATGTTTTTGCAAACACTCTGTTGTTTTGGTTATTGTTGAAGCCTAGCTTTATTCCATGATGGTCTGATAAGTTACAAGGAGTGATTTCAATTTTCCTGTATCTCTTGAGGCTTCCTTTGTGACCGACTATATGGTCGATTTTGGAGAAGGATCCATGAGGTGCCAAGAAGAAAGTGTATTCTTTTGTTTTGGGGTGAAATGTTCTGTAGATATCAGTTAGGTCCATTTGATTCATGACATCTGTGAGGTTCATTATTTCTCTGTTTGGTTTCTGCATTGTTGATCTGTCCAGTGGTGAGAGTGGTGTGTTGAAGTCTCCCACTATTAATGTGTTAGGTTCAATGTGGGATTTGAGCTTCAGTAGTGTTTCTTTCATGAATGTGGGTGGTCTTACATTTGGGGCATAGATGTTTAGTATTGAAATTTCATCTTGGTGGATTTTTCCTTTGATGAGTATATAGTGTCCTTCCCCATCTCGATTGATTAATGTCGGTTGAAAGTCCAATTTCTTGCATACTAGAATTGCTACTCCAGCTTTTTTTCTTGGGTCCATTTGCTTGGTATATCTTTTTCCAGCCCTTTACTTGGAGATAATGTCTATCTTTTTTTGCTGAGGTGTGTTTCTTGTAAGCAGCAGAATGTGGGATTCTGTTTTCGCATCCATTCTGCTAGCCTGTGCCTTTTTATTGGGGAATTGAGTCCATTGATGTTGAGAGATATTAATGACCAGTGATTGTTACTTCCTGCCATCTTGATGTTGGTGGAAATAGTGTGTGAGTGAGCTTCTTTTCTTTTGGTTTTGCTGCAGGCATGCTATTTGCTTCCTGTACTTTCTTGTGTGTAGTTAACCTCTTTGGGTTGAAGTTTTCCTTCCAACATCTTCTGTAGAGCTGGATTTGTGTATAGATATTGTTTGAATTTAGCTTTGTCATGGAATATCTTGTTTTCTCCATCTATGTTGATTGACAATTTTGCAGGGAATAGTAGTCTGGCCTGGCATTTGCGGTTTTTTAGGGTCTGCAAGACGTCTGTCCAGGCCCTTCTGGCTTTTAGAGTCTCTGAAGAAAAGTCAGGTGTGATTCTGATAGGTTTGCCATTATATGTTATCTGACCCTTTTCCCTAGCAGCTTTTAAAATTCTTTCTTTGTTCTGTACATTTAGTGTTTTGATTATTATGTGGCGGGAAGATTTTCTTTTCTGGTCTAATCTATTTGGGGTTCTGTAAGCTTCTTGTACAGTTACAGGCATCTCTTTTTTTAGATTTGGGAAATTCTCTTCAATGATTTTGTTGAAGATATTTTCTGGTCCATGAAGGTGGAACTCTTCTCTTTCTTCTATTCCTATTATTCTGAGATTTCATCTTTTCATTGTGTCCTTGATTTCCTGAAGGTTTTGTGTCAGGACTTTTTTAGATTTGACATTTTCTTTGACAGATGTATCAATTTCTTCAATTTTATCCTCTGAGCCTGAAATTCTTTCTTCCATCTCTTGTATTCTGTTGGTGATGCTAGTGTCTGTAGTTCTGATTCTTTTCTTTAGGTTTTCCAATTCTATGGATGTCTCGGATTGGATTTTCTTCATTGCTTCAACTTCCCTTTTCAGGTCTTCCATTCCCTTAAGCGCTTTATTCATTTCCATCATCTCCTTTGCAGTACTTTGTTGTTGCTCTCTGAGGTATTTGATTTCCTCCCTTAGGCCTTCTATTATTAATATAAGCATAGGATTAAGGTCATTTTCCTTTGCTTCAATTGTGTTCAGCTGTCCAGAGTTGTCTGTGGCATTATTGCTAGGATCTGGAGACATCCTATTGTTTTGGGGTTTTTTTACCATGCTCTTGGCTGACCTTTTGTCATCAGATGGACCCAGGTGTTATCTGTTTGTTTCTTTTGTTACCTGACCTTGGTGCTCAGGAAAACTCCCTGCCCTGGGGGTTGGCTGATCCTGAATTCCTGGTGTTTTCCTCCAGGTGGTGGTCAGGTTCCTGTAATAGACTGACTGGCTCTCAGAGAGGAGGGTGGCTGCCACTCTCCTCAACTGCTTGTGACCCAATTGGACCAATATAGAGGGGATTGGAGTGGGGAGAGGGCTAGCCTCTGAGGACCTCGGAGCTGACAGGTCTCCTCAGAAAGGCACATACCTCTGTTTTTTAATTAATTCAATTATCTATTTTTAGTTTTTGTGTGTGGGTGTTTTACTTGTGTACACCTTAGTTTTTATTCAACTTGATAGAAGCTAGGACACAAGAAGGAACTTTGGTTGAGAAACATGACTCCATCAGATTGGCCTATAGACACATCTATGGGGGCAGTCTTGGTTAATGATTGATGTGAGAGGACCAGCCCACTGTGGGAGGTGCTAACCCTAGACAGGTGGTCCTGGGTGGTCAAAGAGATAAGACTGAAGAAGCCATGAGGAACAAGCCAGTAAGCAAGTAGTGTTCCACCATGGCCTCTGGTTCAGTCCCTACCTTCAAGCTTCTGTCTTAAATTCCTCTCCTGACTTCCTTCAATGACTGGCTGTGATTAGGGTATGTAAACCAAAAACATTTTCCTTCCCAGTTGTTTTTGGTCATGATCTTTATAAGAAGAAAGAAGCAAACTCTGATTCTTGCATGTTTGTATGTGCAGTATATGTAAGCATGCTGCTTGTAGAGGCCAGAAGAGGGCATAGAAACCCCTGGAATTAAAGTTACAGATGGTTGTGAGCTGTCATGTGGGTACTGGGAACTGAACTGCGTCTTCCACAAAAGCGGTAAGTCCTGAGCCATCTCTCCAACCCCACTTCATATTATTTTATTACTGAGTGATTTTTCTATAATATAAATATGCCACCCAGAATTGTATAAACATCAGTTATTGCAAATATAACTTCTATGATTATCTTGTACAAGTTTTTGTCTGAGTACCCCTCTTCAGTGATGTACACTGTATGGCCAAGTATAAAGTTTTAGATTACATGGCGATTCCAGGCCTAACATTTGTGTAGTTGTAAAAAAAAAAAATTCTCCAAAATTGCTGTACCATTTTCATCCATCCAACAATGGACGAATACACCAGTTTTTGTACATTTCCACCAGGACTTGCTACTGTCTTTTTTTTTTTTTCATAGCCATTAGAGTAGGTGTGAAATGGTGTCTTTAAAGAAATAATACTTTATGGCCGGGCGTGGTGGTGCACACACCTTTAATCCCAGCACTTGTGAGGCAGAGACAGGAAGATATCTGTGAGTTCAAGGCCAGCCTGGTCTACAAAGCAAGTCCAGGACACCCAGGGCTACACAGAGAAACCCTGTCTCAAAAACTCAAAAAATCCCCCCCCCCAAAAAACTGAAAAAACTTTGTTTATTTAGTATGTATGTAGGGTATACATGTATGCTCAGATACTCTCCTCCATGTGGGGGCATGTGGAGGCCAGAAGTCAACAGCAAGTTTCTTCAATTGGTTCTCCACCATATTATTTGAGACAGGGTCTCTCTCTGGCTTTGAATTTATCAATTAGACTAACATGGCTGGCCAATGAGTCCCAGAAATCCTCCTGTTCATGCAACCTCAGTTCTGAGATTATAGACACACACTATAGTGTCAGGGTGTTATGTGGTTCCTGGGATCTGAACTCAGGTCCTCACGCTTGCACAGCAAGCCCCTTACCCACTTACCCACTGAGTCTCTCCTCAGTCACCTTTGACTTTCTTGAGAGTAACATTTAAAAATGCATATTTTTAATTTGGATGAAATTCAGTTTAGGTAGTTTGTTGTTATTTGTGCTTTTGATGCCATATTTAAGAATCTGTCACATGATCTATGGTATGGAGATTTACTCATATTCACCCATTAGTGTCATCTTAACGCTCTCACATGTAGGTCTGTAACATTCTGGGGTTGTTTAATTCATTGTGAGGTAGGAATGTGATGACACTGTTTTTCATGTTTGTATTTTTTTCAATCCTCTTAGTTCTTTGTTTGGTGACCTTGGCAGCTTGTTGGAAATCAATAATAAGAAAGGCCAAGGTTTACTTATGAACTCTCAGTTCCTTTCTTTTCACCATAACACTGCCGTGAGTGATGCACATTTAGCATAGCTGGGATTCAGAACCACACAGACGCATGCAAGTCAGCCATAG
>CAJQZJ010033087.1:4012393-4035503 GCA_907164525.1 Lophiomys imhausi | reverse complement strand
CACACACACACACACACACACACACACACACACACACACACACACACTGTGGCTCACACATACCATGGCCTTCTCTCTCTCTTTCTTGTTTCTGTATCTCTCTCTCACTTTCTCACACACACAGGCTTGCGCACATGCTGTGGCATACATGCATATGTGCACACACACACACTATGGAACATATGCACATGTATACACAATGATTAGAGTATAAGTTATTAGTGTATAAAGGTGCTGAAGGAGCAATAATGAAATAAGATTTCTGTACTGCATATAAAAGTGGCTAATATTCTACAAGAAGACAAATCTGTAACCATGGGGCTATCCTTCTTTTTTGCTGAGCAGAAATCATCACAACACATTAGTCTTCTATGTGTGAGTACACAGCTCCACAGACTCTGGTCCTTAGTCAACATTGAATACTAAATTAAGCAAATGTGCACTTGTTGGCACACTTTTCTTAAAAATCCAGGGAGGAAACAGGATGTTTTAGGCTTTCAGGGCATTCGGTGTGTATTTTGTCTCTGGAGCCGCTCAATCAAAGCAGGAAAGCAGCCACAGTCTGATTGTCTGTCTGTTTGTTCATCCAATGAATGTGGCAGTATTCCACCCACTAAAATCTCATTTCACAAAAGCAGCTGGGCAGTCCATGAGCCAAAGCATGCTCTCCATTGCCCTTGAATATTAAATGATCTCAAGGGCATCAGAAAATATCCCAATACAACGCTGAAAGACTTGTTATCCATTTGCCTTGTCTCTAAGCGGATACGATTTCTTAGCAGGTCCCAGTTAGTGGTCTTCTGTTGTGAGCGGGTCAGCTCCAGCATACAGATGACTCTTTCTGGATGTTTATAAGCATGGACATACTTTGATAGAGGCTGTTGTCACTCGTAAGAGACTCTGGCCAGCGCTCTGTACACTCACCTATGATGAAGGAGTCCTGACTTCAGGGGCAGATCAGGCTGTCTTTATGTGGCTTTTCTAGTCTACCATTTCCTGCCATGAAAACCACCACCTGAGACTCAGTTTTTGGCTCCTATCTGCCTTCTTCTGTGAAGGTAATAACCCTTTATATAGCAGTACTTTTTTACTTTTAGGCAGAGAAGGAGCCTGCACGTTTTTCAGTCTGCCCTTCTGGAAGAAATAGTGTCAGCACTAAGTCTTCATGATATTTTTTTAAATCAAAAATTTTTTTGTTTGATATATTCTGATCACCTGTTTCCCTCTCCAACGCCTCCCAGATCCTCCCCACCCACTCAACTCCACACCCTTTCTTATCTTTCTCGTTAGAAAGCACACACACATCCAGGGCATGGTAGCACATACCTTTAATCCCAAGACTTGAGAAGCAGAGGCTATCAGATCTCTGTGAGTTCAGGGCCAACCTTTTCTACATAGTGAGTGCCAGGACAGTCAAAGCAACAAGTGAGGCCCTGTCTCAAAATAAGAAAACAAACAAAACAAAAGAGAGAGAAAATAAACAAACAAAACAAAATATCATAAGAAACTCACACACACAAACCACAAAATGACTAAATTAGAAACCATAATACATAACCAAGAGACCAATAAGACAATAAATAAATTAAATTAAATTAAAAGTTCAAAAATGTCGCAAAAAGAAGTATGGGACAAAATTTCTGCAAAAATACCATTGAGCTCATTTTGTGTTGGGCATCTCCTGTGGGCATGGGGAATGTTTGGTTATATACCTGTGAGATTCCAGCTGAGAAAACCAATTTTTCCTTTGCAAGCAGGAATCAACTCCAGTTAGCTTCTTGGTAAGAGGTGGGAGTCCATGTACACTTTCCTCAAGTTTCCACAATTTAAAAATTTTTTAATTACATTTATTTGTGGAGGGGGACATACACACATGAACATATGCACACATGCCCACATGCCTACATGCTTCAATCAGAGAACAGCTGGCCAGAGCTGGTTATCTCTCTCCCTTCACCCTATAGGTGCCAGGGATTGAACTCAGGTCCTTGGTATTGGCAGCAAATGCCCTTACCCCCAGAGCCATCTCTCAGTCCTTGTCCTCATGACATAACAGGAATTAAATGGAAAAATTTTTATTATGTGATATCCTTTACCCATTACATCCCAAGCTTTCATTCTCAGAGGAGCCAGTCTTATGTGGTCAGTGCTTAAAATCTTCAAAAGGGTTTAAGCTGTTCAAAGGATTTCAGAGATCAAAATATAAGATTTGTTTCTCTGGTCCAGCTTCTCTGGTCTATACTGGCCAGAAGGAAGGGTTTGACTTTTGAATCTTCACTGAGAAGTTTTACAGAAGACAGATCCCCATCTTCGCTTTTGGCACTTCGACTTCTTGACAGAACTTTCAGCTAGCTGTTTCTGTTCCTGTTTATGTTTCTCCCGTTACAGTCCTCTGACTGAATGGTCACCCTGTCCTTCTCTGGGTCCACCTCCCCCTTCATCACTGTCTTGCTACCTTCAGAGTATCACAAAGTAAGTGAACAACTTCCTCAAGGTAACAGTGTTCGGGAACGCTTTAATCTTTGACAGCTTGCCTCTGGTGCTCAGAGCAGGATGAATTGTTTGATGGAGGAAAGGAAGATGGAGATGGAGCCTCACAGGGACAGCTTGTAGCTGAGCCTCGGTTGTCTGGAACAACTGAGCTCTGGTTCCAAGCTGGCAAATTCCTTTCAGTGAAACAAAGGCTGTGTGGGAACTCTTGGTTGGCAACTTGACTTCCTCAGGAATTAACTAAAACTATAGTGGCTGAGTACACCAGTGAGGGAAACTGTGAAGTGAGAACATCCACTTTTAATCTGGGTCACACCTTCTGGTGGCAGCCTATATAAAGGACATGGAAGAAGGAAGCTTGCTCTTTGCCTTCTTACCCTCACTCTCATTGGCAAGTCCATTCCTTCACTGGCATTGCAGATGACTTCTTCAGGATTCCACCATATACTGAAGACCAGATTGGACATCCAGTCTTTTGAACTGAGCAACTGACTATGGGATTCTTGAACTTCATGTTGAACTGCATGTTGGGAGACAGCCATTGTTGCACCACAGCCTGTAAGCCATTCTGATAAATCTCATATATATTCATGTGTGTGTGTGTGTGTGTGTGTGTGTGTGTGTGTGTGTATTCATCTTATCAGTTTTGTTCCTCTAGAGAACCTCTATTGAAGTTACTCACAAACCCATTCTGCGCTACCCAAGGCCTTCTGTACGTAGCTTCTATAATTTTGTAAGACCGAGCTTGTCAGGTGTTATATACCAACTTGACCAGACACCATTCCCCTCTGGAGTCCTGCATACATTCTGTAGATTGCACTTCTCATTAGCATCACATAAATTATCCTTCGATACAATTGATAACATCTATATGAATTCAGATACATTCTGGACAAAATTTGTCCTTAGAATGTTTTATCAAGGTGCTAGCTTATTTGCTTCACTTATGCATTGCAAAAAAAAATGCCAGGAGAAAAGCATCAGGTAGGTTTTGAGGTTTTGACAATTATTCTGAACTTCCACTTAGTGTTTTCATGTAGAAAATTACTAACTGCCACCCTGGGGATTTGAAAGCAAAAATACAGAGCCTTGTGTAGTCCTGGGAAGGAATATTTTGTTTTAGGAGAATGGGTTGCATTAACTGTGATGAGTCAAAGAAAGATGGTCACCCAAGCGTTTTCACACCAAGAGCTTTGAACTCATGTGAATGATGCATGAATGAAGTATAGGTATACCAACTTTGGTGCAGGGCTGGAGAGATAGCTCAGTGGTTAAGATGTATTCTGTTCCTGAAGAGGACCTGAGTCCAGTTCCCAGAACCCATGCTGAGCAGCTCACAGTCACCTGCCATTCCAGCTCCAGTCTGGCCTCTGTGGACACCTGCATTCATAAGCATATACTCCCTCCCACACACAGACACATACACACGCACAAAGACACATACACATATAATTCCAAAGGTGAGTCTTTAAAAATCATTGGTTCTGTAGGAAGGAAAAGGTGAAATGTCAGGAAATTTGACCTAATAAAATGACATACATATGTGCATATGTATGTGGATTTGAAATTAGACTTTCATTAAACAAATCATGTTTTTATTTTGTAGCTTATAGTAACTTTCTAATATGTAAAATGTTAAACATGATTAACTTAGCCAGTTACTTTTAACAATTCAAATTAGTTTTAGACACTTGAATGTTATATTAGAAGCTAGAATTCAATATTAAGTGTTTTTTTTCATTTAAATGCTTTCTTTTTAATGATATCACATAAATACAATACAGATAAATATATACAATTTTACATACCTTAATAGTAGGTGATTCTAATTTTCCTTTTTTCTTTGTTTTTTTTACATTTATTTATTTCTCCAAGTTATATCTCAATCATAGCCACCCCTCCTCCCCCTCCCAGTTCTACCCTCCTACTCTCTTCCCCCTCACCCTCCTATCTGCTTTTTAAAAAAATTTAAGTTGTATCTTTCCCCTCAACAGCTCCCCTTTTAGTCCAATAAAAGACTATTTTTCTTATAACAATAAACATAATACAAAACAATAAGAACAATTAGGCCACAATCATGAAAATTATAAGGTATAACATACATTCCCAATGTCCAGTCCATACGTATTTGGCCACTGAAATTAATATTTTATTATCTATCTATCTCAATGAGTTTAAAGTTCTATACCTAACTCAGTTTCCATCCTAACTTGAATTACCAACTTAAAAACATCTTCTTAGACCTAGAACACCCTTTTAATTTCTAAACAACTTAAAACTTAACTGTGAGACTACGGCTATCTAGTCTTTTTTTTTTTTAATACTTTATTTTTTTTTCTTCAAGTTACATCTCAGTAACAAACCCCTCCCTATTCCCCCTTCCTAACCCGCCCTTCCACCCTCTTCCCTCCAGAGGTTTCCCCTTTCAGTCCAACAGCTGGTTCCTTCTCTTATAACAGTAAGTATTATACAAAACAATAGATATAAATATGCCACATTTATGAGAGTAAATTGGCCCAGTATACCTTCCCAATGTTCAGTTTATACCTATTTGGCTCCTGACTTTAACATTCTACTATCTACCCAACTCCATGAGTTTAAAGGTCTATATGTGACTCAACATTCATACTATCTTGCAACACACTTTTAAGAGTATCTTCTTAGATCTATAACACCCTCTTGATTCCTAAACAGTTCAAAATTTAACTATAAGATTCTATCTGTCTATTCTTCAACCACCTCAGAGACCTGAGAGGGATAAATATATTTGCTTATATAGGAAGTGCAGAGCCTGCAGCTTCCAAAACTAAGAAAGAACATACCAATAACTGCCTGGACAGTTCCCATTTTCTCTCCATACATTCCAGCATCAATCTTCAGGCTTTGGGTCCTGTTTCTCTGACAGACATTTGTTGTAGAGCAGGGATTATGAAGGACTTACCTACCCTGTCTTGGCAGAGTTAGGCTGTCGACTTCCCTGCTACCAAGTTTTGTCCTTTTTGGACAGCAGTCTGTCTGCAGTTGGTGCAAGGGGTTTTTTCATGCCAAGAGAAAGGCTTGCCACTAATTCAACCATCTTACAGTGGAGGTTCTTCGATGCTTATCTTCCACTTGGAGTAGAATAGGGGGTGCTGTCAGGCGCTGATATGTCTCGATATCAAAAAAAAAATCTTGATTTAAGATAACATCTTTGAATGCCATATTCTGCAGATCTCTAGGGGTTTTTGAAGATGCCCTAACCATCTCTTGTATTTAGATAAGCAAATGTTGCTTGTCTCTTAGCAACTTGATTACTGGGTAGTTTAGAGAATATCTGTGATAGACTGTCATAGTAGCTAACAAAGAGACATGTTTGCATGACTAGGAGTTTGTTTTAACTATCCTAGACCGTTTTAGACGGTTGGTATCAAGAGGTCAGAGCTTCACATTTTATTTTTAAGTATCTCTAGGTATGATACCATTGGGAAGCATTATCTTTAAATTTGTATCAATATACAAAGATCTATTCAATTGTGGTTAAATATACTCTTAATTATGTATCAATATACCAAGATCAATGCCTATGTAGCCCAATATAATCTTAATATTACGTCCATATGCAAGGGTCAATACCATTGTGGCCAACTATAATCTTAATTTTGTATCAATATACAAAGATCAATACCGATGTAATCCAATACAATCTTATTTTTGCACAATAAACAATGGTCAATACCACTTTAGCCAAATAACCTACTAATTTTGTATCAATATACAAAGGTATAAGGGCATATTCAATAATCTGCCCCTTCTTCTTGGACCTTCCTGTGCTATGACTATATCTCATTTTTCTCAAGCCCATGCACTCCTACATAGGAGAGGAAGAAGGATACAGAAAAGGAAAAGTAGGAATTCCCTGGGGCTAACCTCCAAAACCCATTAAGACAGGATCATTTATCAGCTTGTAGTCTCTTCCCCTACATAACAGAGTTTTCAGTTATCCTTCAAATAACCAAAAAGAAGGGCGGAGAAACACCCTCCCCACCCTCTGGGCATGGGACGTCGCTCTCTTAAAGTGACTTCCTGCTGATTTGGGTCGTAGTAGACCTGTTTGGGGCCCCAACCCAAATGGGAAAAATGATTAAAAATGTTAGTACAATCCTTTTATGTTTCATTAGCATATATTAATTATACACAACAGAAGATTTTGTTATTGCACTTTCATACACATATATGATTTATTTCAGTCATATTAACTCCCTAATTTTTCTCAACTAGCCTGCCTTCTACTTTCATGTCTTTTTTTTTTCCACTCCGTGTGACTCTGTGATTTTGTCTGGGCTTATTTAAGGAAATGTGAGTAGGAGTTTTTGTAGTAGGTGCAACTCACCAGCATCTACACCAGTGAAGAAAATGTCTCTCCCTCCTCATCAACCACTATCTGTATATAAATCCTTGTGGTGGGTAGGGTATAATTTAATATTTTAAAAATATTTATTTTTATTATTTTTAATTATATGTGTGTGTTTGTGAGTATGCGCACAGAGTTCAGTGTCCATGGAACTGGTGGTGTTGGATCCCCTGAAGCTAGAGTTACAAGCAGTTGTGAATCACTTGAAGTGGGCGCTGGGAACTGTATGCTGGTCCTCTGGAAATGCACTATGCACTCTCAACTGCTCAGATGTCTCTCCAGCCCATTAGTTCAGTATTTTTGTGGTTCTCTGTTCTAGGTAAAGTTTGCACATTGTCAAGGGCACAGTGGAAGGGAACAATAGTTCCACGGGGTTCCACAACTAATTATTACTAATTGAACAGCTTAAAAAACCAGAAAGCTGTTCTTGTCAAGTTGTGGAGCTCAAGGTCTAAAATCAAAGTATAGACAAGGATGGATCTGTGTGTGGTTTGATTTTCATGATATAAAGGTGAATTGTAAAAGATTATACTGTGAATTGTATACGATTGGCTCTCAGAACTTGCAGGTAGACAGTGGAGAAAGAACAGATTGAAGTGTAGAGTCAGAACTTGTAGAAACCTTCCCCAAGTGGCACATATGTACAACCATGAGAGAACGAATTTATTCTGGTCAACACTTGATCAGCAGAAGTCTTCTCCTACCAGGATAAATTTGATCATGAAGCATGTACAACTCTAAGCTGAGCACACATATTTTGTCCTCCTGCTATCAGCTGAATGGAACTGAATTCGTTACAATTCCTGACTTTCTAGCCCAGGCTTATGATAGTGTCAGTAATGCCAGCTTTTTAATAATTGTAGCTGTCTTCTAAATTCTCATCTCTCATTTAGGGTGTTCTATGTGCTGAGTGCTTTACAGTTCGTAGAGAACCATGATGAGCATACCAAAAACCATGGGACTGAACAGAGTAGCCAGATGGTCTCCATAAGAACAAGGGGTCTTCAGAGATTCCTTCATGGTGAGCCTTTGTTGATTTTTAAAAACCTACAAGTGGCCTGGGACTGAAAGACAGAAACAACAGAGAGCCCTGTTAGCACCTATTCATAAAATAATACAGAAATGGTGCCACCCAGTGCTACTGCAGGTACACACTTGCCATGCAAGCCTGTGACAGGGTCCCATGAAAAAGTAGAAGAGCAGTGACTCCACAGCATACTGCTCAGACCTCCGCACACACCCCTGAGTACCAGCACATCTGACACCGTGCACAATAATAATAGAATTCACTAAAAAAAAAAATCCAAGATTAAATCCTGAATTTCTAGAAAATTTACCTATTTTTATCTGAATGAAGCCTATGTAGAAATGATCATGATGTATATAAAGTGCAATGTGTTTCTATGTGCAAAAAAAGGATATTCAATGTATCCTTTGATACATAGAAATCAGGAAATGTTATAAAATACTGACACTGATATATTTATCCCTCTCAGGTCTCTGAGGTGGTTGAAGAATAGATAGCTAGAGTCTCATAGTTAAATTTTGAGTTGTTTAGGAATCAAGAGGGTGTTCTGGATCTAAGAAGATATTTTTAAAATTATGAGGCAAGTTAGTATGAAAGCTGAGTTAGATATAGAACTTTAAACACATAGATAGTAGAATGTTAAAGTCAGGTGCCAAATACATATGGACTGGACATTGGGAATGTATGCTAAGCCATATAACTCTTATAATTGTGGCCTATTTATTTCTGTTGTTTTGTATTGTATTTATAGTTATAAGAAAAAGAAGGGAAGAGGATGGGGGGGTTGAGGGGGAGGAGGGTGGAAGGGTGGGACTGGAGGGGGGAGTAGGGAGGGTATTGTGATTGAGATGTAACTTGAAGAAATAAAAAATAAATTAATAAAAAAAATCCTGACACTGTTGGTGCTAAAGACATATTTTAAATGTTAGCATCCAAGGGCCATGAGGTTATAAAATTCTCCTTGTTATTCCACACAGGACAATACAGAGCATGTTAGAATAAAAAGCTCAAAAGGTCAGGACAGCAAGATGCTGGGTCATAGAGAGAAGACATCTCTTAGGTAGTAAGCAATTGCATTTGGCATTTTGCGGAATGTATTAAAAAGTAAATCTTCTTAAATTCTAGCATGCAATGAAGGTTTAAAGAATGAACTTTAAAAATCATTGCCACCAAGAGATTTGTGATGTTTCTAAAATAGAATTCAAATCTCAACTATGAGGAAGAAGACACTTCAAATGCAGATGGTATAAGAATGGTAAATGTCTCCAATAAGAGAAAGGATCTGTAACCCGACAACAAATGAAAAAGAGACATTTCCCTTGACACCTTTCGCTAAAGGTTATAGCAGCCTTTAGTTAATAGAGGCACTGAAGGATTAGAAAGTATTTCCAGGTGCTATGTGCTTTTTTTTTTACTTGTTTTATGTATATAGATGTACACAGAACTGACTATGAATATGAACAGAGATAAATAGAAGTAAAGATACATAGATTCACAGACACATATGGCCCTTCTAGAAGGACTACTTCACACTTGGTCCTGTAGCTTTATGCATCAAACTTCCCAAAACACACACCTATAAAAGTACAGATACTAGTAAGACATTGTTAAAGATACTGTACACAATTTCCCCCTTTATCTGGAGGAATATATTCCAAGACCCCAAATGGATTTCTGGAACCATGGGTGGCACTAAACTCCGCATATAAATATCCCATGCTTTTTCTAATACTCATGTTAAACTTTAATTTATAAACTAGGCAGAGAGCAAAAATAAATAATAAGATAGAAAAATTTTTTGCTGTTTTAAAATATCTAGCATATCATTTTGTTAGGTACTAGGACAGTCTATCACAGTTATTTCCTAAGCTAATCAGAAATCAAGTTAGTAAGAAACAAGCAACATTTGATTATCCAAATATAAGAGATAGATAGGTGGTCTTCAAAAACCTCAAGAGATCTGTAGAATATGGCATTCAAAGATGTTTTCTTAACTTAAGATTTTTTTTGATATCTAGACATGTCAGCTCCCGACAGCTATCCCTATTCTACTCCAAGTAGAAGATGAGCATTGAAGGATCTCCAATTGGAGATAGTTGAATTAGTGGCTAGTCTATCTCTTGGCAAGAAAAATCCCTTGCTTCAACTGTAGACAGAATGCTCTCCAAACAGGACAAAACTTAGAAGCAGGTAAGTCGACAGCCTAGCTCTGCCAAGACAGGGTAGGTAAGTCCTTCATAATTCCTGCTTTACAGTCAATGTCTGTCAGAGAAACGGGGCCAAACGGCAGAAGATTGATGCTGTAATGTATGGAGAGAAAATGGGAACTGTCCAGGCAGCCACTGGCATGTCATATCTTAGTCTTGGAAGCTGCTGGCCCTGCACTTCCTATATAATCAGATTTATTTATCCCTCTCAGGTCTCTGAGGTGGTTGAAGAATAGAAGCTAGAGTCTCATAGTAAATTTTGAGTTGTTTAGGAATCAAGAGGGTGTTCTGGATCTAAGAAGATGTTTTTAAAATTGTGATGAAAGTTAGGGTGAAAGCTGAGTTGGATATAGAACTTTAAACTCATGGAGATGGTTAGATAGTAGAATGTTAAAGTCAGGTGCCAAATATGTATGGACTGGATATTGGGAATGTATGTTAAGCTCTATAATTCTCATAATTGTGGCCTAATTATTTTTGTTGTTTTGTAATGTATTTGTTGTTATAAGAGAAAGAGCCATTTGTTGGACTGAAAGGGGGAACTGTTGGGGGAAAAAAGATATACCTTAAACTTAAAAAATGGAAGTGGATGGGGGGTTTGAGGGGGTAGAGGGTGGGAGGGTGGGACCAGAGCGGGTAGTAGGGAGGGGATTGCGACTGAGATGTAACTTGAAGAAATAAAAAATAAATTAAAAAACAAAATACCATATTGTACTATAGATCTTAGCAATCTCAGGCTGTGATTTTTTCCTTATTAAATTGAGGTGTCTTTTTTTTTTTTCATTTAACATAGGCTCTTTGTGGCTTCTCTTTGGCATAGCTAAATTCCCAGTGCCTTATTTTTATGCTTTGAGGTTATTATTAACTAAAATTGGGTGGTTAAGCACAAGCAGTATGTTCAGGCCACATGTAATATGACAACTTAAAAACCTAATAGGATTGACCGCATATACAGCATGGATACTCTGGACAGAGGAATAAATTACATCTTAGATAGCTTAGAATAGGATATTTTGAAATCTCATAAAAATACTCAGAATGATGTGAAATGTAGAACAAGAATTACTTATTTCTGGAGTTTTCTTCCATTTTTTTCAGACCACAGCTGATTACAGATAACTACAACTTCAGAGAGTGAAACAAGTTATTGAGGTCTGTTGTAAATGGTCGTATAGATGAAAACCTATGTACATCGGAAGGACCATCGGATGCTTAGTCCTGTAGTTCTGTGCATCAACCTTGAGACATGCATAACTATACACACATGCTTTGGGATATGAATAGCAATTAAAGTATATTCCTTCAGTGTTCATCCTATGAGGGAGTTTGGCCATTTTTGTTTATTCTCGTTGTTGTTGTCACACAGCCCCAGTCACAATATCTTTTTCTGAACTCAAAAGACCTTGACCTCAGGTGTGCTCTTTAAGTCTGATTTTTAAATTTTCTAGTCATGAAATCTAAGGCAACTTGCTTAAATCTCTAAGCTGACAAAGTGAGTAGATTGAAACTGACATCCAAGGCATCTGTGCATGTTAAATCATATAAAGCATGCAAAGTTTCTATATCAGAAATTTATTGCCTATGCAACCCTAAGAGAAAGTTTCTGCTTGGTTTTTCTGCTAGGAGGGATTGGTTCACTGTGTCAGACAACATGACCTCCTGTGCTAGTTTTACCCCAGTCTCATCCTTGGCTTTCAGAAAGGAGATGGTTCTCTGCCTCCAGGCCAGGGCCTCCTGGCTGCATAGCAGCAATGACAAGCCCACTGGCCTCCACCCTTCCTTCCATCCTGTCTCTCTCCCTTGAGGTCCAGGGCAGCAGCGTTCTAGCTGGTATGAAAATCCTAGAGATCGTGCCGGTCTGCTGTGCATCTCAGACATCCAAACTATCAGACAAAAGAATCTCCCAAAGCATCTTCCCTGAATAACTGCACTTCTCTCTCTGGCTTTTGCTGAGGCGAATTGGTTCTCTTTCCAGAGAACACTGGAGAAGTTGAGATTCCAAAACCAACCAGTGCCAGCTTCCTTCTCCTCGGGAGTCTTCAGTTTATTTTCCTCTTCTCAGATTTTTCCACAACAACAAAGAGAGGCCAGACTGTACTTTCAACACTTGGCCTAGAAATTCCAGTAAATAAGTGTCCAAGTTCTCTGCTTCGAGCTCTGCTTCTGTCGAGCAGAGTGCAAGTCAGCCAAGTCCTGTCACTGTAACAAGGATAACCTTTTCTCCAGTCTCCACCAACAGGGCCTGGCTTCTCCCTGAGACCTGGCCGGCAGTGCCTCTAACATTGCTATTTCCAGTGATATTTTGTTCACGGTACAGAATATATTCTCTGAAACAATAGTCACTTTCTGTACAGCCCTCTTCTTTTTCTTCCAAGCCTTCTCCAGAGCCTCCTTTAATGTGCTTATTCCTACCAACACTCCCCAAAGCATTCTTTTTTTTTTTAATGCTGAATCCCAAAAGTCTTCCAATGTCTGACTGCTACTCAACCCCAAAGCAATCCTCATATGTTTGGATAACACAGGAGAGCTCCACTCTTGGAAGCAAAGTGTACATAAATTTCAAGGACTATCCCAGCAGTACTATAGACAGACAGGTAATGCTTCACAGTTGTGCACAGATCAAGACTGAACTATCGACAGGAAGCTTCTGAGGGGGAGAGGGAAGGATCTATTCCAGGCTTCTCTCCTTGGCTGGTAGATGTCTATCCTTTTCTATGTCTTTCACATAGTTTTCTCTCTATATGTTTGCCAGTGCCCCAGTTCCCCCTTGTTTGTGGCACTGGGATCAAATCCAGGGGCCACTGCATGTAGGGCAAGTGGGCCACTGTATCTTCCCCCTAGACCCCCAGTTTCTCTTTGCTTTGATGACATTAACAGCTCAGGTTTAGATGATTGCCCCTTTCTAGCAGTGACTTAATGACAGGGTAATTCTTTGGCTTTAAGGTCTCAAGGTGCCTAAGAAGTTCATAGAAGTGACGCTAAAAGAAACATGGAGGGGGTCCTTTAGCTGGATAGGGTTCCCAAACAAGCCGGCGGAGTGGCCCGGCAACTCTGATTTTGAATAGGCCAAGACAGCTGACAACGGTAAGGATACAAGACATAAGGAGGGAACAGAAAGAGACCCAGTATGCTACAAAAGGGAGAACACCAGAGAAGTAGAGTTCTGTGAAGACAGAGCACCAGAGGAAAATGGGTACAGACTCACTGCTGAAGTCCCCAGAAAAGACTAGAACATGGTTGCAAACTCCGAGAGACAGGACTGTATTGTGGTCTCTTACATGACCTCTATTTTCTTCCTAACTCTTCCTTGCCTGCCTCATTCCATCAAAAAACTGTTTCCCTGAGTTGGACTGTCTTAGTCATTGTTCTGTTCCTGTGAAGACACAACATGACCAAGGCAACCCTTACAAAGCATTTAAAACGGGGCTTGCTTACAGTTTCAGAGGTTTAGTCCATTATGGTGGGGTATGGGCAAGCAGACAAGGCACTGGGAAAGTAGCTGAGAGTTCTACATCCTGATCTGCAGGCAGCAGAAGAGAGACTGGGTCTGGCACAGATTTTTTTTGAAACCTCAAAGCCCACTCCCCAGTGACAAACTTCCTCCAATAAGGCCACACCTATGTGAGCCTATGGGGGGTCATTCTTAGTCAAACCACCACACAGACTAATCAAATTCTAGGAGCCCCAGTGAAAGTACCACCTAGATAAGTCATGGCACAGAGCTAATCTAACAGTATCACCGGACCCAGCTCATAGGCAGGTTGAGTTTCAGTTCGTTCATACCCGGCAGGGCAGGCTAAGCGACTTTCCCTCAGAGCAGTTGCTATATCCACCCTCTTGTTGCTTTATGGGTGGGCCTTGGTGAACTAAGGCACCATCCAAACTCACTGTCTTTCAGGAACATATTTTTTAGATGTATAAACCTGTGTGTGAACCACAGGGTCTGTTACATTTCAGAGACCCATCCTACATGTGACTGAGAGGCGGAGCCCATCAAAGAGCACCAGCCTTTCTTCCCTCTAGTCTGCAGGAGCAAAGGTTGGAGAGGAAACTGACTAGAGAGAAGATCCAGGTGACAGTTGCTAAGCAACCTTTGTTCGCAAAAAAAAAGTAAAAACAAGATTCAAGGAGCTTTTAATTGGCCAAATATCTTAGAGAATATTTATAATTCCTTGGAGGTTTGTTTTCAGAACATTCCTTTTTATTGAAACAGTTAATTACTTATTTTAGAGATAGTTATCATAATTACATAAAATTCCATCAATTAAAACTAATTTTGGAATGTCACTGATTGAATCCTAACTACGTACAGAAGATAACCCTAATTATTTTATTGAAACATGTACCGGAATGATCACACACGCCTTCCACATCTGTTTCAGGTTAGACACCTCCTGGCAGCTGATAGAACACAGGGAGGGGAAGGTCATGCTTAAGCTTCCTGCTTATGTAATGATGGTCTCTGCACGAGGAATCGCTTCATAAGATCTGCTCAGAATTTGCCCAGCTTTGGACTGAAAATCCTGGGTCTCAGGAGCCCCCTGAAGCACATGTTAGTCACCTCATCTCTGGTCTCAGGGTTGTACCCGAGATGGTTATATCTGGTTTGGGGTGGGTCCTAGGCTGGAGTTGTCTTGGAAGATTTCTGAGTACAGTAGGGCATCGTATCTAGGAGCTCCCCTAGGATACAAGCTAATCTGGACCTGCTGAGGTTTTCCCCAACCCTTGGAAGTCTTAGGGTTTCTAAGAGAGTACAGAAGTAGAACCATTGAGTCCTTGAGAATGAGTGTGAAGCTGGTTCTTTCCTCCTTCGTTGCTGAGCTCTCTTAACTATGCTATCAGTCCATATCTCAAAACCTAATACTTACAACACTTTTCAGGCCTCCATAAGTTCCTGTCAGTAGCACCCATGATTTCACAAGTCATTCTCAATGGCCTGAGATGTTGTAGGAGTGTGCTACGAGGATGGGCACCAGCAGAGCACTATAGTTTAAGAGAGAAAGGCACGGTGATGCTGTCATGTTTCCCCTGTGGGAAGGGGCCCTGTGGCAGTGATACCCATCCAAAGGGCAGTTATTTCATCTCATACAGATATGGGAAGATTCTCCAAAATCACATCAGAGGTGTGGGCCAGGCACAGGAAGCTGGACAATGGTATTCCATATTCCCAGAGGGTCTTTGCAGTGATCAGTTGACCTAAGACTATTGTCTAGAGCACAGAATCTTTCTTAATTTCACTTTTGAGAAATTCATACATGAATGCTGTGGTTACATCATGTCTATCCCTACCCTATCGAATGCATGACCTCTTCTGTGATACTTATTGTTCTATTCACAAATATGTACGCATGTGTTCATTACACATGCGTTCAACTTATTGAGTCTCCTCAGTATTGCTCCTGTGTGTTGCTGACCACTTGGGATTGGATAACCTGTCGGGCGGCTTGTCCCTGGACACTGATTCTTTCATTCTCAGCAGCCACGGACTCCCTGGAGAAGAGCACAGAATCTTAAGAGGAACATGTGTAGCTGCAAACTGAATACAATGTGGGAAGCTTGGCACAGAGGCCCCTGCTATGGTCTGGCTGTGAAGTGTCCTCTGCAAAAGGCCCATGTGTTGGCAACCCACTCCCCAGCTGCTGAATCTAATCATTGAGGAGATTGATCCTGGGGTTCTGACCTGAACAATGAATGGGCTTATCCCATTCCGGATACATTACAGGAAGGCATCATTGGGAGGAGCTAGGAGGTCAGGCCCAGTTGAGGGAAGTAGGTCACAGAGCATGTGCTTTTAAAGGATATATGTTGTCCTCAATCCCTCTCCTGCTCCCCAGCTCTCTGCTGTCTAGATACCATGAGGAGAACAACTTTGTTCCACCACCTACTTTCCACCATAATGTTCAGTCTCACTTCAGGCCCATAGTGACAAGACCAGGTAGCTGAGGACCAAGCCTTTAAAACCATGAGCCAAAAATAGGTTTATTTGTCCTTTAAAGTTTTTCACCTCAGGCACTTTGTCACAGTGATGAGACACTTACTAGCCCAGCATCCAGGATGAATAAATAGGGTGGGAAACAAGATAGTCATAATGTGGGTAAGTTAGCCTAATGCAGGTAAGATGAAAGCCTGAGATAAATGAAAGAAATGGTAAGCAAACACAAGACACAGGTGGGCTACGCTGACATCATGATTCCACACCATGTAACCTGACAACATGGGAAACCACTGTGACTAAGGTTAACAAAAGTTTTCTCAACTCTCTGTTAACAGTTCGCACATTGCAGGAAAGGCCCTAGATAAATGTCCCACCTGGGAATTCTCACTTTTTTTTTAAAATGAGAAACAAAAGATTGTGTAGTGACTTCTGTCTGTGAGCAAATAGCTAAGAGGCTGACAGGGAAGTAAAGATATGAAATTCACAGGTGATGTACTGCCACCTTATTACATTATAAAGATGTAGCACAGAACCCATTTGAAGCTTTTAATATATAATTAGTCAGATGACTAGGCTATTTTAGTTTTTGCTGTGCTGAGGAGGGACAATGGTGTTGTATTTTTAACTAATGTTGAGGGAGTTGTAAGTGCATTTAAAGAACAGATGGGATGTTTGGAGGTAGGAAAAGGTGGATACAACCAGAGAGAGAAGAAAATAACAAAGAGTTCTCATAAAATTCTATTCTGGGGAAACAACTATGCCAACTTCTGGGTTGATTTGCTTACATAAACTGAAAAGTGTGATTTATCTTTCCTTTGGTGATGGGGATCAGACCCAGGGCTGTGAGCACGCTAAGTAAACACTCTACTGTTGGACCAGCCCCAGATCCAAACTGAAGTGGTCTTAAAAGTACATATTTTGATCTATCCCCGTTAATACTAAGGTAAGAGGCAGTAAGTGTTCATAAGTGTATTGGGAGTCAAGCAAATGCACAGAATTTTCCAATTTAGAATTAATTCGACACTCTGGCTCCCAAAGTTATAATCCTACCCATACTGAAGTGACAAAGGGATGTGTATGGGGGAGTCTCTGTAGTGGGAGAGGGTTGTGGTGCATGTGTGTGACTCTGTAATTTGTGTGTGCATGCGTGCATGTGGTGTGTGTGTGTGTGTGTGTGTGTGTGTGTGTGTGTGTGTGTGTAAGATGTGAGTGCAGATGCTCACGGAGGCCAGAAGCAGGCGCTGGATCCCCAGGAGCTGGAGTTACAGGTGGTTGTGAGCTGTCTAGTGTGGGTGGTGGTAAGTGTACCTCAGTCCTCTGGAAGAGTATGTACATGCTAATGCTGAGCTGTCTAGAGTGGGTGCTGGTAAGTGTACCTCAGTCCTCTGGAAGACTATGTACATGCTAATGCTGAGCTGTGTCTCTAACGACGCCTCCTATTCATCCCATCTTGCACTTGCACTGCCTAACATATGTAGCTAGTTCTCTGTAGATCACTAGAGTACGTTTTCCCCACACCAAGCTTTATGGAAGCTGGTCAAGCTTTTTCCAGTTTTATCCCCAGAACAGTTTCTGCTGATGTAACAGAAGCTCCATAAGCATATGAAATAGTCACGAGGGGCAGGGCTTCTGTGGAGCATTACTGAGGTCTCCAGGAGTCGCTCTACTGATTTCAAGCAAGTAAGGTGGGGGCTGAGCTGTTAGGTCTCTGATCTGTGGTCTTGAGTTAAAAGACAAAACCCTGGAACCAAGCCAGGAGCCCACTGGTTTATAGAATAAATGATTCCAGACTGATAGAACTCTTTCCTCTTGCAATAGATGAAGAAGTACAAATACCTTGGTATGAATGGCCAAGGGCAATGCTCTTTCACACACTGTGAGTAGCTGGGCTCCTTAAGGACTCTTGCCAGATGTGTATAGCTCAGAGCAACTGACAGCTCTATTCTTTAGGCCCTCACCCTGACCACTTCCAACAGTAAGCAGATGTCTTAATTTGACAACTTAAACTTTTTCATTTACTATAATTTAAACAGAAAAAAAAACACGTTTCCTTAAAAATGGCTTTGAGATACTAGAATAAAAGAAAGGTGGCCCAAAATTAGACAATGGAGAGTGTGGGCTTTTCAGTCAACTAATTGAATAAGTAGAACATTCCACTTGGGGTTTGGGTTTGATCTATGGAACACCTTTGTTCCAACTTTTATAATTCTCCCTGACTGCTGTAGACAACTTGCATTTTATCCAGAGTAAATGTCCCAGTAGATGAAATCTCATCAGACTAGTTTAGCACTATAAAATTGAATTCTAATGGGTTTCTCCCATGCTGAGATTTGAGATTTTGGTGGCTAGGGGATTGGAGGATCTGTATTTTTTAAATGAGCAGTATATTCTCTCTCTAAATCAAATTGACTTTAATGGATCTCCACCCCCAGCAGGATTCTGAGTCCAATGTGGGTTCAGACCCAGGCTTGAGAGTGTATAGGAAGCTTTTAGCACTGCTAGTCCTTATAGCACAGGAAGGTGCTGTGTAGGCTGCTCAGGAGAACTGCCATCAACAATCTTACTCATCTATGGAAACTTTAGCTAGACTACCGACAGGCCAGGTAAGACATGCCCACCTGTGCAATAGAGGTAAATCTATTATTAGAAGTAACCAACCACTTTCTAGCTGTCCATGCAGCTCAGTCCACAAGAGGGAACTCACAACTGGTACTGTAAGCCTACTCAAAGCCTGTAGCTTGGGAAGTCATAGACCCTAGTGGGATAAAGTGTTGTTGTTTTAGTAACTGGACATGTGCCTGTTTGTCTCCTAAATGTTTTTATACCCATAACCCAGTGCTGATTCATCTTTCATTAAAGAGGTTTATTCTTTTGTATTGTATTTTTCAACATGTATGAGTGTTTTCCCTGCATGTGTATCTGTGCACCATGTGCATGTCTGGTGCCTTCACACACCAAAAGAGGGTGTTTGATCTGTGAAACTAGAGTCACATCAGACAGTTGTGACCCATAAAGTGAGTATTAAGAATTGGACCTGGGTCCTCCGAAAAAGCAGCAAGTGCTCTTCACAGCTAAGCCCTCTCTCCACCCCCAAAGGGGTTTATTCTTGAAGTGGCAAGTAATCACTGCAGAGACTCAAAACTGGTAAATAACTGACTATTGAAAGCTGAGCTTTACTTGGGATATCTAACACCTTCTCCAAGGCTCATGGAACATCACATGAAGCAAATAGTGTTGTGGAGCACATTCTCCCTGTCTTGACATGACCACTAGTGAACTCCTGCAATGTGATTATCAGTACAAGACTGCTCAGGTTGGGCCCATCAATATCATGTCACAAAGGGAATCATGAGGCCTCATGCTCCCCTGAGGATTCAAGTGTACATAGTTAATGGTTTCTTGAGGAGGGAGAGATTTTTTTCACTTGTATAGCCATTGACAAGGTGCCCACACTCTTGTAACCCATTAACTCAATAGAACACAAGAAGAAAGATGTGAAGGAGGGAAGGAAAGAAGGAGGGAGACAGGGAAGATATCAATGGAAGGGACTGGCTGGAAAGAAGAGAGTGATGAGCAGGAGTGGGTAGGAACAAAAGTGTGTGAGGGGTTAAATAGTATCAAAATCCATTTTGTATATAAACAGAAAATAATACCCTTGGCAAGGAAAAGTAAAAGAAAAAAGAAAAGAAAACCCTTGGCAAAAAAAGAAAAAAGAAACAAAAAGAAAACCCTTGGCAAGTGCTTATGAGATATAGAAAATTTGTCCCTTCTTTGCCTATTTGAATTCTGTGTTGTCTACCCATTTGCATGAGTTCCTGTCTCATTTTACTAATTGCAGTATTTTTTTCCTTAAGCTGGATAGATGTCTGGGAGATATTTGGCAGATAGCAGGAGAGTCACATTCTAGATGGAGGGGTCACCCAAACCAAAGGCGAGTTGACAACCTGGCAAAGAAGGTCAATAGTTTTAAGATGGCCCTCAATATTCGCTAATACTTTAAGAAATCTGTTCCTCCCACAGGGCAATGAGAGGAGGCTACATGTTTATGCAGAGCCAGATTAGATGTCTGCTAGCAGTCACTGGCAAGGTGAGGTCCTGCCCATCTCTATCCATCATTGTCTCAGCTCAGGTCTGTCTTACATGTTGATCTCATAGGTTATCTGAACTGTGTTAATTATTTTCCTAAGAGCACATTCCAGCTCTGGCTGGCAGCAGGCTTCATACTGTCCTTTTTCCAACCTGGTGTGGACCATTCTGTGATGGACCATTGTTTAAATAAGCCAATAGACAGAGAGAGGGGCACATGAGTCGTTTGGAATAGCTCCACCCCTTTCAGGGTAGTTCAACTCAGAATATTTTTCTGATCACTTGTTCTGTGTGCAGGATTTAGCTACAAAATATAAGAAGGAAATCAGAGGAGACAACAATGAGGCACAACCCTTTAGTGTTCCTGAGAGGCCTTTGTACACAATTGCTGATCATCAATGTCCTAAAACAGCTGATCTCAACCAGCCCCAGCTGTCGCGTCCCCCTTGTCCAGCAAGGAATGACGCAACTCACAAAAGCTCTTCTCCAGCAGTTTATTCAGGTCCCTTGAAAACAGTCTTCTGAATTCCGAATAATGGGGCAGACCCAACCCACAGGCTAAATACTAAATGAACAGCAAGTCAAGTAAAGCCAAGTGGTGCTATCTTAGAGGTCTACGTATGCGGAAGCAAGCCAGATCAGCGGTCTTTGCCAAATATGAACTTATTATCATAGAGAGCGCTCACCGTCAGGCTGGTGGAAGGCAGAGACCAGCGCCATCTTTAGGGCGCGGCACATCGCAACTCTCTACAGTTCCTCCTTTTTTATTTTTTCAAAATTGGTAGAAGTCCCTGGAAAGGCTTCGTAATCCCTCTATCTGAGGATCTCACAGTAGGCCTGAGCCTGTAGGAGGGCGGTGCTCAAACTCTTACCCGTCTCTGGGTCAGCCTCCCCACTCGGGACTGCCCTGTCTTAGGTGGCCGAGACTTACCCGTCAACTCTGTCACTGACTTGCCAGACCCTAATATCCGTGGAACGAATACCTCAGTGGGCAGGGACTATGCTTAGTGAAGATTTACTTCATGGCAGCAAGCCATGCCTGAGGGGACTGGCCTGCCTCAATGGCGAAAAGGGCTTGTATAATCATAGCTGCATTACGCTTTTGTGTGGTTCTCATTTTGTAGATGCACCATAGGCAAACCAGAGAGGCTAATATCATTAGTATAGCCAAAGAGCCTACGCCCGCCCACTCCTTAAAATGATCCATAGCCGTCTGTATCCAGGAAATCAAGCCAGTAGCCAGGCTCAGATCCACCCGAGTGGAGTTGATGTGTACGATTGTCGCTCTCAGCTCTCTCATCAAATTTTCAAATTCAGCTGACCAATCCTGTAAGAGGAACTTTGACAATTTTCTAGACAAATTAGCAGCCTTTGTATAATTTTGATATTGTACGGAAGTAACACACAAACCTTGCAATTTCCACTCACACCCCAATTGTGCTAGTTGCCAAAGAGAATCAATCTGTTCTTGTATTAAATCTATGCATTGATTAACTATCATAAGACCTCCTTTGAGATGAGAATTCATAGAGGTCTGAGTATCCAATGCCTGTGCCACAGTGGCTGAGATGTTATTCAGGGCATTGGCAGTCTGTATAGAACTAGACAAGGCAATAGCTGAGGCAGTAGCTCCCACAGCAGCAACAGTGATAGCAGTAACAATAGCTGCAGTGATGCCAAAATCTCTTTTAAACCTGAATAGCATCATGGTATTAGGGGCCTCTACAGGAACTGGTACATATCGACGCATTCTAGTTACCACAGCCACAGGAAAGGCTGTGGCATTCCAGCATAGGGCATAAAAACATGTGCCCGGAGTGCATACTAACTTTTCTTCACCTAAGGATGCACTCCCATTACTTACAATCCACAGAAAAGGAGGCCAGGGACATACTGGCGAAGCTGAAAAGTTCTTGTTGCGGTAAGAATGAAATAAAGAATTCCAAGTACCAGAGCCACTACCGCTAGAGAAATCCAGATTGGTAGCGGACCCTAGGGAAAAATTACCTCTTTGATAAATTCCTCCCCCAAGCATAATGACAGGTCCCAAGTCCATGCAACTTCCATTTACTCCACACAAAAGCCACAAATCAAAAGGATTGGTGGCAGTCTGCTGAGGATCCCTAGTAGATATATCAAGCATTCCTGCACAAGACTTATTCACTATATTACTAATCATGGGGCTAAAGGAAAAATAATCTTGTTGAACCCAAACTGCTCTGCGCTCCTGACATACTCACTGCTACTATCACCAGGATCCTTAGGAAGGTCTTCATGACGAATCTTCCTCACAAGGCGTTCAGGCACCCACACTGGATCTTGTTGATTCTGAGGAAAAACACAAACAGACCCTCTCGCCCATGTTAGCACGGGGTCAGGCCCCCGCCAAGAGCCTGTCAGAATATCCTTCCACTTCACCATGCTTTTAGGTGAACCATGGGAATCCTGATGTCTGTCCGCTGCTGAGCGGCCTTGAGCATCCAAATTGAAAAAATTTAAAGTAAATAAGGCTAAAGACATTCTCTCCTTGGGGGTACGGCCTTGGCCTATTCCCCCTTTTTGTTTTTGCAAGCATTTTTTCAAGGTGCGATGAGCACGCTCCACAATGCCTTGTCCTTGAGGATTGTATGGTAATCCATGATTAAGCTGTACCTCCATCTGATTACAGAAGGAGACAAAGGACTGAGCCGTATAGGCTGGTCCATTGTCCGTTTTCAGCTGCTGTGGTCTTCCCCATGCAGCCCAGGCTTCTAAGCAATGTCCTATGACATTGCGAGCCTTTTCTCCACTCATAGGTGTAGCATGTATGATACCTGAGCAGGTATCCACAGATACATAAATATATTTTAATGTTCCAAATTCTGAAATGTGGGTAACGTCCATTTGCCAGATTTTAAGTGGCATCAACCCTCTAGGGTTCACTCCCACACTGGGAGGATGATGATGAATCACACACTGAGGACAGTCCAAAACTA
>CAJQZJ010033087.1:3947030-3962393 GCA_907164525.1 Lophiomys imhausi | reverse complement strand
TTTTCAAGGGACCTGAATAAACTGCTTGAGAAGAGCTTTTGCGAGTTATCTTTTCTATTTCTTAGTCTTTTTATCTATTTTTTTGCTTATTTGTTTGTTTGTTTTTTAGTTCTCTCTGTTGGTCAATGAGACACTTTTCACTGATGGTACTGCCTCATAGACTCCCAATGAATGAGGTGGCTCTTGGCCCTCATACAACCTCTCAACTGAGATGAGGAACTGTTATATAGGACACCCCACCCCAGAGAAATGGGATGGAAGGGTTAGGAGGTAAAAAAAATGAAATGCGTTTTTTTAGCCTTTTACTACTAATTGTCATAAACTATTTAGAATAATTAAGAAATGCAAACTAATAGTTATGCAAGCCAGTCATTCGGTTAGGTACTATGACAGCCTATTATAGTTATTTTCTAAGGTAATCAGAAATAAAGCTGCTAAGAGACAAGCAACATCTGCTTACCCTAATATAAGAGATAGATAGGGCCTCTTCCAAAACCTCAAGAGATCTGCAGAATATGGCATTCAAAGATGTTTTCGTAACTTTAGATTTTTTTATATCAAGACACATCAACTCCTGACAACTCCCCCTATTCTCCTCCAAGTAGAAGATGAGCATCGAAGAATCTCCAGTGGGAGATGTTGAATTAGTCGCAAGCCTACCTCTTGGTAGAAAAAGCCCCTTGCTCCAACTGTAGACAGAATGCTGTCCAAAAAGGACAAAACCTGGAAGCAGGTAAGTCGACAGCCTAGCTCTACCAAGACAGGGTAGGCAAGTCCTTCATAACCCCTGCTCTACAATCAATGTCTGTCAGAGAAATGGGGCCAAATGATTGAAGATTGATGCTGTAATGTATGGAGAGAAAATGGGAACTGTCCAGGCAGCCACTGGTATGTCATTTCTTAGTTCTGGAAGCTGCAGGCCCTGTACTTCCTATAAAATCAGATATATTTATCCTTCTCAGGTCTCTGGGTTGAAGAACAGATAGCTAGAGCCTCATAATTAAATTTTGAGTTGTTTAGGAGTCAAGACAGTTTTATAGATCTAAGAAGATACTTTTAAAATTGTGTTGCATGTTAGTATGAATGTTGAGTTAGATATAGAACTTTAAAATCATGGAGATGGTTAGATAGTAGAATTTTAAAGTCAGGTGCCAAATACATATGGACTGGACATTGGGAATGTATGCTAAGCCATATAATCCTCATAACTGTGGCCTAATTACCTCTGTTGTTTTGTATAGTATTTATTATTATAAGAGAAACAGCCATTTGTTGGACTGAAAGGGGAAACTGTAGGGGGAAATAAGATATACCTTAAACTTATAAAAAAGTGAAGAGGAGGGGGGGTTGAGGGTGGGAGGGTGGGACTGGAGGCGGGAATAGGGAGGGGACTGCGATTGAGATGTAACTTGAAGAAATAAAAAATAAAGAAAAAAATTATTATAAAATACGTTATTCTTATTTTTATGTGCATGTCTATCAGTTTGGGCAGACACCTGTAGAGTCCTGAAGAGAGCATTGGATCCTTTGGATCAAAAGTGTTAGGCAGCTATGAACTGTGGGGGAATTTCTGCTGATAAGTAGAAGTCTGGCTTAGCCGGAAAGCCAGTGAGCTTGATGCTAAAAGACTGGCTCTAGTTTTTCAGCAGAAAGTCTTTCCTCTGTCTGATCCTCTAAGGTAAGTCATGTAGCACAACCCTGATAAAAAAAACTGCCCATCAACACTTGCATATTTCTGAAAGTACATCTCCATGCTAATGAGGTCTGTAGGTGCCTTGGCTTTCAGCCAATGACATTTGTCTATGCCTCTATTCTACCTGGCAGTTTTTTCCCCACCCCTACTGCCCATGGGTTAATTAGGTACTACATTTCCTTTATTATGGTAGGACGATACCCAACAAATCAAACTCATTCACCTCCAAAACCCCTCCCCACTGCCAAAGGTATATAATGTCCCTGATTCACTAAATAAGCTCTGTTTCTCCCTGCCATGACTGCCTGACACTTGACTGTTTATTTCAGGCCTGGGAAGAAAGCACTCTTCCTCCTATGAAGAATTCACTTCTGCAGCTGTCTGACAGGCTAAACCTGCTTGGAGTGCATATTCTCATCCAGAGGTGCTGAGCTTCTGCTACCTCTTCCACATCACCTGCCAGGCTGCTTGAAACTGCCCAGCCCGCCACTGGCAATTTAGCTAAGAGAGATGTAACACTTGGCAGTGAAAATGAAATTTTCTCCTGCCTCTCCAGCTTAGTCTGGACCTTCCAGGGGAAGAATATTCGTTTTGGGCCTTATACTGGACCAGGCTGGGAATACCCAACTTGAAGCCAAGTGAACCACCTACCTGGGTGCAGGAACCAAACTCTAGCCCTTTGCAAGAGTGGCAAGCACTCTTAACCACTGGCCCAACTCAGCCTCAAATCAGCATGTTTGATTATCGATATCCAATGCTGGATAAAAAGTGTCACTTTCTTGTCCTTGACAGAAGTGGTCCATATTCATTTCAGTAAGAGGCTTATTTGGATACCAGATTTACAAAAACTACAGATCTGCCAGAGTGGAAGGTGGAGAAAGGATTTAATTTGTGAAGAAATTTCAAATCAACTCACAAATGCCACTCTCTTGTTCTCAGTATGGAAGCTATAACAGGA
Organism: Lophiomys imhausi; assembly: GCA_907164525.1. Taxonomy (NCBI): domain Eukaryota; kingdom Metazoa; phylum Chordata; class Mammalia; order Rodentia; family Muridae; genus Lophiomys; species Lophiomys imhausi. The sequence goes on along the minus strand of CAJQZJ010033087.1, from coordinate 3,959,742 downwards.
AGTCAGGGCCCATCAGCAGGGTAATTTCTTAGTGGCCATTAATTTCTAACACAGTCATTTTCTGAATATTCTGCTTTTGTACATCTAGTCCTTCAGAACTTTCTTATGGGTAAGTTAACAAAACGAGTAAAATGAGGACTGTTGTAATTCCATGCCATGTCCTACAGCCAAGATTCCCTATGACATTTGTTCTCAGCATATTCAGAAAAGGCTAGGACAAGAAAACTGCACACACATCTGTCTATGGCTACAAATGTAACACATATGCGTATGTGTGTGTACACGCATGTACACATTTATACAAAGGATGAGTCTTTATCAGGCTCCTGAATTGACTTCTCATTTGCCATTGATAATATAAATATAAGCATACAATCAGTATTTATTGAAGAAGAATGAGTCCCTAACTTGTTCTTATACTTCCTTAATGAAAATAAGAGAATGGCGTTTGTGTGTTGACTTTACAATTTCTTCACAAATTAAACAGAAAATTTGATTAGAAATCACCACATTTCAATGAATTCAGAGTCCTTACCAAGTGACTCCATAAAAGGTAAGTAACTTCTCTGCCTGTTGTCCATGTCACAAATCTCCTAAGATGGCAGTGATTTCTATGGCAACTAGCTATCTTGTTACATCACTGCCATCAATGAATGATAGGAGTCCTTTTATTTCAGCCCTGTTTATTATTTTCCTATGAGTCATCTTGAACACTAGAATGCTTCCCGGATCTCAGATAGCAGTGATTTTCTCTGCTATTGTTCAGCCTCTTCCACACAGAGAGCAGATTCTAACTCTGATCTAATTGAGTTAATATAATAAGGGCACTTTCCATGGGAGCAATTCCCTGGTGAGTTGCTGCTTTTTTTCTGAACATGAATCACAGGATATGAAATCTATAAATAGCAAAACAAAATTTCTTATGCTTCTGCAGGAGGAAAGATACCTTGTTATATCTTATTTTATATTCAAAATGACTTTTTAGTGAAGGAAAGATATTTGTTTTTAATTACTTTTCATTAATGTATTTATTAATTCACTTTAAAGCCAGATTGCAGCCCCTGTCCATCCTTTCCTTCAAGTCCCACCTTCACACACCTCTTCCCCCATTTCCCCTCCTTTTCCTTCTTCTCCATGAAGGGAAGGCCCCTCCTGGGTACCAACCCATTCTGGCACAACAAGTCATATCAGGACTAAGCATTTTCTCTCCTTTGAGGCCAGACAAGGAAGCCCAACTATGGAAAAGGGATCCAGAGCCAGACAACGGAGTCAGAGAAAATCCCTGCTCCAATTGTTAGGGGACCCACTTGATGGCCAAGCAGCCCATCAGCTTCACATGAGTAGGGGGCCTAGGTTCAGCCCATAAATGCTCTTTGGTTGGTGGTTCAGTCTCTGTGAGCTTCCATGGACCCAGGCTAGTTGTCTATGTAGGTCTTTTTGTGGTGTCCTTGACCCCTCTGGCTCCCTCAATCCTTACCCCTACTCTTTCACAAGACTCCTCAAGCTCTGCCTGTTATTTGGCGGTGGGTCTCTACCTCTGTTTCCATCAACTGCTGCATGAAGCCCCTTAGAGGACAGTTATGCTAGGCTCCTGTCTGCAAGTATAGCAGAGTATCATTAATTGTGTCAGGGGTTGGCTCTCTCCCATGGGGTGGTTCTCAAGTTGGGCCGTCATTGGTTGACCATCCCCTCAATCTCAGGAACAGCAGCACTCTTAACCACTGAGACATCTCTCCAACCCCTATTTTCTAGATAATATATATGTGTGTATATATATTTTTATTACTTGTATATATATTTATTATTAATGTGTGTGGCACTGTGAGGCATAGCACACCTGTGGAGATCAGAGGACAATGGGATCTTCTGTATTATAAGGTTTCAAGACAAATGTTTTCAACAGCTAAGCCATCTTCTGGGCCTTAATTTTTTTTTAATTATTGAATAGGATAAAAATAAGGCAAGTGAAATAAAATGTACAAAAAAGAAAAAAGAAAGAGGGAGAAGTAAAGTCCCAATTAGATAATAAGAGCCAGTTCTGAGTGTCATCCAAATTTGGGAGTTTTTAATCAAGGCATTTCATACTGAGATTTTCATGTTTTCTTTCTTTTTAATGTTAGTGGTTTACCACTTCCTGTTCTTTCTCCTTAAACCAACAACATCAACAGTATACTGGCTGGTTTTATGTCAACTTGACATAAGCTAGTGTCATCAGAGAGGAAGGAGCATCCTTGAAATCCAGCTCAAGGATGGTATTTTCTAAATGAGTGATCAATGGGGAGGGCCCAGCCCATTGTGGGCTGGTGGTCCTGGGTTCTATAAGAAATCAGGCTGAGCAAGCCATGAGGAGCAAGCCAGCAAGCAGCATCCCTCCATTGCCTCTGCATCAGCTGCTGCTTGAGTTCCTGTCCTGACGTCCTTTGATGATGAACAGTGCTGTGGAAGTTTAAGACAAATAAATCCTTTCCTTCATCAACTTACCTTTTGGCCATAGTGTTTTGTCACAGCCATAGAAACTCTAACAAAGACATACAGAATTTTTCTATTATCCCCTTGTCTTCTAGAAAATTTCGGTCATCCTTGCCTCCTCTCCTGTCTTGGGATGAAAGGGTGAGATGACCCTCTGTTCAGAAGTTTAGGGGAGTCAGGCATTCTAATCCCACCTGTGGTACTTTATAAATTCCTCATAGTTGACACCACCTTTCTCTACCCCACCCTCTGCCTTGTTCTACCTCTACCCTGATTTCAGGTGCCTGAAGTTCCTGTAATAGTGTTCATTCCAGACCCTGATTTAGATGTTGCGTCCCACACATATTATCCCTATCCTTACTTCTTAACTCTTGCAGTCAGTACACCCCTAACACCCTAGCAAGACAACAGTGGTCCCATGGAACTGGGACCACATGAAACTCTGAAGGGATTGTTTTAGTCAGATGTCTGTCTTCACAGTTGGCTTTATCAAACTACCCAAGAAAGATTTATAAGCAAGTCAAGGGTGAATTATGGTCTATGCCTAGTTCTTTTATATAATTTGTAGCCAACCTACATAATAATTCTTTTTTTTCCTTTTTATAAAAGTGGACATTTGCTTTTTTGTTTTGTTTTGTTTTTGTTTTTAAAGTCATACAATATATTATGATCATGGTTTCGCATCCCCCATCTCCTCCCAGATTCTGCCTACCACCCCCCCATCCAACACCACACCTACTCTCTCTCTCTCTCTCTCTTTAGAAAACAAACAGAAAATAAAGATTATAAGAACAAAGGGGATGAAAGACACCAAGGAACCAATGCCTTCCAGACACAACAGGACTGAAAAGGTCCTAGCCAGATGGGGTTCCAGCACTGAAAGGGGAAAGCAGACATGATCTCCCAGCCCTGACAAATGCTGGGGTGGGGGTGGGGGGGTGGAGAGTTTGTAGGGTACAGGAAGGTTTTCTCCAGTGGAGACTCACTGGGTACACAAACCTCACTCAAGGGTAGGACCTATGCTCAGAAGTAGCAGTAAATGGCTAACTCAAAAGGATTTCAATAGTATTTTGGAAGGTTTTTTTTTTAATCTCATAAACATTTTTCTAGGCATTTTTCTTTTCTCTCTCCTTTTTTTTCCTTTTCTTTTTTGAGTTTTTAGAGACAAGGTTTGTCTGGTTAGTCCTGACTGTGCTAGACCCCAGGCTGAGTGTGGCGACTTCAGGCTACATATCCCTTTCCACTGGAGTCTCATCTAGGCCTCATCTAGCCTCAAACTCCTGAGTGCTGGGATTAAAGGAGTCCACCACCATGCCCACCTAGGCTTTTTTTAAAATATAACTGGCCTTTTGCTTATATATTATGGTTTCTGATTTTGTTTTGTTGTTGTTGTTTTCTTGTTTTTGGTGTGAGCATGCGTCTCTCTATGTGTATGTGTTTTTCCTGCCTTCTCATTCTTTTCTTTTTACTTTTTTCCTTCTCTCTCTTTCTCTCTTTCTGCTCACTCTTAATAGGCCATGGACCTTGGAGAAAACCAAATACTACTGTTCTTCTACAGAAGAGTACCAATACAACATTCTGCTACACCCATAGATCAGAGACTTGCACAGCAATCATCAGAGAAGCTTCCACTTGCAGCAGATGGGGACAAATACAGAGACCCACAACTGGACAATGTGCTGAGAGGGAGAGGCCTTGGAACACTGAATAGGATGTCTTCATCAAACCTTTCCCCTCCAGATCAGGGAACTTTTCAGAAGAGGAGGCAGAGAGAGCATGAGGACATAGTAATTCTTGAGAGTGGTGCCACAATGCACCTGAGTTGTGGTTGTTGCTCTGTACACATAATTCTTCCTCAGCTGTGTCATCAACAGAAAGACTAGACCATGGCTGCATCAAACCAGGAGTACCAGTATGTGCCAGTAATCTCAGTGCTTGGGAGGTGAAGGTAAAAGTACGTTGCTTCATAGTGGATCCAAGACCAGCACAGGCCACATGAGAACCATTGTTTCAGCCATTCCTCCCACTTAAAAAAAATTCCTGAGTCACATTGTTGGCCACTAAATGATTCTCAAGCATTGTTAGTAACAAATGCCTATATTAACACATCTTCAGTGTGGCTTTTAATTTTACTAAAACTTTTAGAGAAAGCCATGGTACTCAGAGGCAGCCTGTCCACTGTCTTTATGACACAAGCTGGCCCACTCCAGAGTTCTGTCCATCATTTTAATCTTTCAAACCAGGCTCTATGACCTTGAGTTAGTCATGTACCACCTTTCCTTCTTGAACTATGACCTTAAGATGATCATGGGTCAACAAAACTTCTGAGCAATTTGAGCAACTCTGAAGTGCTTTCCACAAGAGTAAGAGCAGGCTCTCCAGATAAAAGTCTCAAGCTTCCTCTGAGGAGAACATTTTTTGGAAGAAATTGTCACACTCCCCATGCCTGCTGTGTTTATATTATTAGGACCAAGCTCACTTGCCCAAACTTTAGTCAGGATCTTGAGGTTACAACACGCCTAAATTTCTGTTTCTTAAAGTTTCCATTTCCCCGTTTGGGAACAGCCAGTTCCTGGAGCAACAGAGGCCATGTTCCTGCTTGAGTATGGTTAGTTCCACATGAGGTCAGTGCCTGCAGAATCTTCAGAAGAGGGTTTTAGATAACTTGGTGTAACCGAAGTTTTTTTTTTTTTTGGTTTTTCGAGACAGGGTTTCTCTGAATATCTCTGGCTGTCCTGGACTCGCTTTGTAGACCAGGCTGGCCTCGAACTCACAAAGATCCGCCTGCCTCTGCCTCCCAAGTGCTGGGATTAAAGGCATGCGCCACCACCGCCCGGCTTGTAACCGAAGTTTTTAATTATTATTTAACACTTATTTATTTATTTATTACTATATTCGCTTATAACAAACACCAACAATTTCTTAAATATTAATCCTATAAATTCCTAAAACCCCTTTAACCTATCCACTAAACCTATTGATAATTATTTTTCTAACCTTTTCGAATGATACAGTCTCTAGGGCAGGTCCTCAGTCGGCAGGAACACAGTCTTTGTTGTAGATTCTTTTACGCACTTAGTCCTTTTTCTGGATCTCTCAGATGCAGGTTCGTCAGGGTAAGTTGGTTATTGCAGTCTCACCTTAAATAAGGCTTGATGCTTTCTTCTCTCTGGGAGACCCCAACCCCTTTGCATCAGCAACTCTGCTGCTCTACTTCAGAGTCCTTAAAGCCAGGCACAGTTTCCTTTAGTCCACTGTTCGGACAGATCAAACCCCTCTAGGGAAAAGCTGACCCACAGGGTTTAGTACTTGACCTTTCGGTGTCTTGCTCAGGCTTTCTTTGCTCACCAGCTTCTTTCTGCCTCAGGGAAATCTGGCCATCAAATGATGGCCAGCACTTTTTTCAGCAGGACTCTCAGAGCTCTCTAGCATCAGGGGCCTCTTCTCCTCATGGGGCTCCATGCACTGTCCTTAAATAGGAGGAACTCTGTTTCAGCTTAATTTGGGCTCTGCCCTCTTAGCAGCTGAAAACAATGTCAGGCCAGATACTTTGTTTCTTTAAGTCCATTAAGTCTTTCCTGTTTTTCTGACAACCTTATTTTTCAATCCATTGATTATTTCCTGTTTTTCTGACATCCTTGTTTTTCAGTCCATTGAGTATTTCCTGTTTTTCCTGACTTCAACCTTGTTTTTCAGTCTATTAAGTCTCCTGTTTGTTTCCTGTTTTTAGTCCACATGCAGATAATGATCTTCATGCCCCGAATTAAGAGACAGTATCAGAAACCCTTATATATTTTCTAAATCTAATTTAATTTATCTAACTCCCTACAACTTGGAGCTGGACCTTACTGGTGGTTGTGAGCTGCCAGCATAGGTGCTGGGAACTGAACTCAGATCTGCAGCAGCAGAAGCAGCAACAAGTGTTCTTAACCCCCAAGCCATCTCTCCAGCCCCAAGCAGAAGTTGTTTTAAAATGTTCTTGCCAGTACTTTAGTCATGTGCTGAAACAAGAGGATTTCACAGCACTGCCCCTTCCTAGTCCTGCGTAGCTGCTATACAGTTTCTCTCTCTCTCTCTCTCTCTCTCTCTCTCTCTCTCTCTCTCTCATTTACTAAGATACAATGAGAAATTGGAGGCCATGGCTTTGATCCTCTGTAGCTACATGGTCTCACATTAGTAAAAGAGCACCCCAATTACCATCGGGGCTGAGCCTCCAGATCAAACTCTGGAGTCTCTCCTATTCTTTTTACCAAAGTATCTCTTCTTTTTTTGCTCCTGAAGCTGGCATTCTTCTGCTGTGTTCTGCCTCCTTGGATTGGGGTTCTCCATTGATTCCCAGTTTATTTTCCAGAGATTTCAACAGCCAATAGCTGTGTGTCACTGCCATCTTGTTGTAGTTTATATACTTTTGACAATGCTTGCCAGTGAGCTTTCTGTAAAATACATCCCCAATAAATATCTTAATCATCTAATAGTTAGTTACTGAATCTCATGCAAGGAAGCATCAGATAAATCTTTGTGAAGAACACAGAGTATCATGTAGATTTGTAGTTTCAGAGGGCAAGAGCTACACTTACACAGCCAACTATAGTTTCACGGTTAGGAGAGTGATTGATGGGGTTAGAAGTAGTAATTAAATTCTGGAAGCTTGGGGAGAAAGCAGGTGCTTCTGGCTGGAGAGCACATCATGAGCCGGTGTTTGAAAGGATATAAGGGCTGGGTATAGTGAGGTGGCATAGGGAGGATGTGTTTTCATGTATGAGGTCCCAAGTGCAATCAAAGGAACCTGCTTTAAAGGCAGGAACACAGTTGAGTAGGACAAGGAGAGCACCAGGCAGTTTGAGGTAAGACCCTGGAACTTGTCTGCTAGGCTGTGGGCAGTTCTTCATAGGAGATTCTTGAGTAACTAAAAAACATGATGGGATATTCCTCGTATCTCCTATTTCCTAAAAGCAAGGAATAAATATTTTGGTGATGTGTATTCAAGTATTATAACATCATGACATTTTGAAGGATATAGTAAAATCTGAGAGAGTAGATTACTGAGATCCACTGTGAAGACCAGGGTGGGAAATCCTCGGTAGCTTCTGGTGCCCATGGTGCTTTGACTTGAAGCCATAGATTGTAGCTAGTAACTACCCATCTAACTGTGCTGTTCACAGCCAGGCCTGAGAAGTCACATGACCTATGGTGCACTCAGACCCGAGGCTCACACTTCCTGACACTCTGAGCAAATAGCTCTTAAAAATGAGTGAGACTGTAAGGCTGTAAAAATTAATGAATACATGGCCTTCTCCTCTGTGGTGAGACCCTGACCTCACTCCTTCTGGAAACCTTCCACAGAACTCAGTCCTTGAAAATATCAAAGCATACATAGCTGGCCAGTTTGTTCAGACTCCCCTCAGATCCCTTGGATACACTCCCCACTTGCATCATCACCTAACTTAACATACTCTTTGTTCCTTTGTCACCACCTGTGGCTGTTGCCTGGCTGCTAAAAAAAAGCTACTCCTTGGTGCCCCCACCTTTTTGTAGCCACTTGTGCATTTAAAGGGCCCGAGAGCCATTTTATAGGGTTCATTCCTCTGCGGGGGAGTTGAACCCTGGCATGTCAGCTTAAATAAACCTCTTGTCTATTACAGCGAATCGGGGGGCATTGGTGGTCTCTGGGCATCAGGATTTGGGGAGCCCCCTCGCGAGGTCAACATTTGGTGTGCTGGCCAGGAAATTACCTAAACGCCCCCAGACCCCAAGACTCCAGGATTTGGAGGTATACATGCTCGAGCAACTCTGTTTGTCTATCTGTCTGTTCTGAGCAACTCTGTTTGTCTATCTGTCTGTTCTGAGCAACTCTTTGTTTATCTGTCTGTTCTGTGCCAGTCGCCATCTGTACTGCTGATCGCCCATAGTCTGTAGCTGGTAGCCCCAGAATGTGTAGTCGATAGCTCTGACAATTGGTGGACCCTCTTAGGAGGCTCCCGTCTGTTTCCGAAGGCGATTTAGCAACTTATGTCACATTGTTTATGTTCTGTGTCGTTCAGTCTCCTTGTTTGTAATTTGTAACTATTCCCCTTTTCCCTGACAATCTGACGATGGGACAGATGCTAATGACTCCTTTGTCTTTGACTCTGAGCCACTGGACTGAAGTAAAAAATAGAGCACATGACCTGTCAGTCATAATTTAAAAAAGTAGATGACAAACTCTTTGTGCCTCAGAATGGCCTACATTTCAGGTTGGGTGGCCACCCGAAGGATCTTTTTCATTAGACAAAGTTAGACAGGTTAGGTCTAAAATTTTTAATCTAGGACCCCATGGGCACCCAGATCAAGTGCCTTATGTTTTGGTATGGGAGGCTCCGCTGGTCTCCCCTCCTATGTAAGTTCGGCCTTTTGCTTCATTCACAGGTCAATCTCCTGCACTCTCTATGTCTCCTGACCCAGCTACAGAACCAACTCCTTCAGACTCCCCTTCGAAGGTCCTCACTCTGAAGCAGGCTCCAGCAGAGAAAGAGCCCATCCGAACTACAAGCTCACCAAAGAAGTCCAAAGAGATTTACCCCAACACCCAAATGGAGGAGCTACTCCTCCTAGACCCACCCCCACAGCTTCCCTCCGCTCTGCATTCTGCAAGCTCCGCCTCACCTTCCCCAACCCTCTTCCCCACCGGAATCCTTGCGTGGAGTCGAGGCAGGGGGGCCTGCCGCAGGGACCAGAAGTCAGTGGGCTCCTACCCCAGACTCCACTGCACTCCCGCTCAGGGAATATGGTCCGCCTGACAACCAAGGGAACTGGCTGCTTCAGTATTAGCCGTTCTCCTCAGCAGATCTCTATAACTGTAAAACTCATAATCCCTCTTTCTCTGAGAACCCACAGGCTTTTACTTCCTTGATAGAGTCCCTTGTCTTTTCGCACCAGCCTAGGTGGGACGATTGCCAGCAGCTCCTACAAACTCTCCTTACCATGGAGGAGAGATAGCAGGTGCTTCTTGAAGCCAGGAAAAATGTGCCTGGCGCAGATGGGCAACCGACTCAACTGCCCAAAGAGATTGATGCAAACTTCCCTTTAAATAGACTGGACTGGAACTTCAATACACCTGAAGGTAGAGAGCACCTGAAGGTTTACTGTCAGGCTCTAGTGGCAGGTCTCCGAGGGGCAGCTAGACACCCCATCAATTTGGCTAAGGTAAGAGAAGTGACTCAGGGACCAACTGAGTCACCGACGGTGTTTCTAGACCGATTGATGGAAGCTTTTCAGAGATTCACTCCATATGAACCTACCTCTGAGGAACATAAGGCTACGGTAGCCATGGCCTTTATAGATCAGTCAGCTCTAGATATTAGAAAAAAGCTACAGAGGTTAGAGGGCCTACAGGGATTCTCACTCCAGGACTTGGTTAGGGAAGCAGATAAGGTGTTCAATAAAAGAGAGACAGAGGAAGGAAAAAAAAGGAGAGAAGATGTAGGGAACAGGATGAATGAGATTTAAAAAGAGAAAAAAGACAGGAAAGAAATTTGAGTAAAATTCTGGCCACTGTGGTAAGTGAAAGGGAACAGAGAGACAGGCAAGGTCAGAAAGAAGAGGGAAAGGGCAAGAGGCAAACATTAGACAAGGACCAATGTGTCTACTGCAAAGAAAAAGGACATTGGCACAAGGATCACACCAAGAAGAAGAGAGGAGGACCGCCTAGAGGAAAAATTCTGGCCTTAGATGAAGAAGAGTAGGGGAGTCGGGGCTTGGATCCCCTCCCCGAGCCTAGGGTAACTCTCAATGTGGAGGGGAAACCCGTCCAGTGTCTGGTAGACACCAGGGCTCAACCTTCAGTCCTTCTCCGAACAGAAGGACCACTATCCACTAAGAGGTCCTGGGTGCAGGGAGCCACAGGGAATAAACAATACGCATGGACTACCCAAAGGACAGTAGATTTGGGTGTGGACCAGGTATCCCACTCGTTTCTCATGATTCCTGAGTGCCCCTATCCACTCCTGGGCCATGACTTGGTCTCTAAGGTGGGAGCCCAAATTCATTTCCAAACAGAAGGACCATCAGTGACTGACAGAGAGGGGAGACCGCTCCAGGTCCTCACTATGAGGCTGGAAGATGAACATAGGCTGTTCCAACCCCCCCCCCCTCCTCAAACAGTGGATATGCAGGAATGGATGGACAAAGTTCCCTCAGCCTGGGCCAAACTTACTGGCATAGGAATGGCCAAACATCGCCCACCCATGGAGGTAGAGGTTAAAGCTACCTCCACCCCCATTTTGGTCCGCCAGTACCCCATGAGCAAAGAGGCCAGAGATGGCATTTGCTCACACATACAGCGGCTCTTTGAGCTCGGGATTCTTGTTAAATGTCAGTCAACATGGAACACCCCTCAGGTCCCAGTTCAGAAGCCTGGAACCAATGATTATAGACCAGTCCAGGACTTAAGGGAAGTTAACAAAAGTGTTGCTGACCTCCACCCTATAGTGTCCAACCCTTACAACCTCCTCAGTACACTCCCCCCCACCCCAGCGAACATGGTATACAGTATTGGACTTAAAAGATGCCTTTTTCTGCTTACAGCTTAGCGCTTCTAGCCAGCCTATATTTGCCTTTGAATGGAGAGACCCAGCCTCGGGATTATCTGGACAACTAACTTGGACCTGCCTGCCACAGGGATTCAAGAACTCTCCCACCATCTTCCAACGAGTCTCTTCACCAAGATCTAGCCCATTTCAGGGCCTCCAACCCCCAGGTAACATTACTTCAGTATGTTGATGACATTCTCCTAGCAGTGGAGACCAAAGAAGACTGCCTCCTGGGAACTGAAAACCTGCTAACTGAGCTCGGAACCCTGGGATACAAGGCCTCAGCCAAAAAGGCCCAAATTTGTCAACAACAGGTCAATTACTTGGGGTATCTAATCAAAAATGGAAAGACATGGCTGTCGGATGCTAGAAAACACACTGTGGCTCAGATACCCGCCCCCAAGACTCCCCGACAAGTCAGAGAATTCTTGGGAACTGCTGGCTTCTGTCAGCAATGGATCCCGGGGTTCACAGAACTGGCTGCCCCTCTGTATCCACTCACAAAGGAGAGTGCATCTTTCTTTTGGGGCAAGAAAGAGCAGGAGGCCTTCAACAGAATTAAAAAGGCCCTGCTATCGGCCCCAGCCTTAGGACTGCCTGATGAGACTAAGCCATTCCATCTGTATGTAGCTGAAAATAAGGGGATAGCTAAAGGAGTCCTGACTCAGAGACTGGGTCCATGCAATCGGCCCATGGCCTGTCTATCAAAAAATTAGACTCTTGGCAGCAGGATGGCCCAGCTGCCTACGGAGAGTGGCTGCTGTGGCGGCTTTAGTTAGAGAGGCTGACAAGTTGTCTTTGGAGCAAAACATTACAATCACGGCACCTATGCCCTAGAAAGCATAGTGTGCCATCCTCCTGAGAGGTGGCTGACAAATGCCAGGATGACTCACTATCAGTCACTCCTCCTGAATTCAGACCGCATCAAGTTTATGCCTGCTATGGGGCTTAACCCAGCCACCCTGCTCCCTGACCCTGACTTAAAAGGATCAGATATCATCTATGATTTCCAGGAAATGCTTGCGGAGGCTCACAGTACCCACACGGATCTCACTGACCAGCCACTCCCCGATGCTGAAGCCACTTGGTACACGATGGGAGCAGCTTTCTTGAAGAAGGTAGGTGCCGGGCAGGGGCAGTGGTGGTAGATGGAAAACGGTCATTTGGGCTGCAGCTCTTCCCAAAGGGACTTCAGCACAGCAAGCTGAACTGATTGCCCTCACAAAAGCTCTTGAAATGGCAAAACAGACAAAGATAAATATCTACACAGATAGTAGATATGCTTTTGCCACTGCCCATATACACGGGGACATTTATCAACAAAGAGGGCTCCTCACTTCAGCTTGAAAGGACATTAAAAATAAACAAGAGATCCTGGCTCTACTAGCTGCCCTCATGCTGCCAACTAAAGTAAACATCATCTACTGTCCGGGTCTTCAAAAGGACAGGTCCCCTATAGCGGAGGGAAATAATATGGCAGATCGGGTTGCCCAAGAAGCACCCTTGGGAGATGCTATACTTGAATTACTCGCTGTAGACACTAATGAAACAGAATCCCACCACAACTTCAAAACGGTAAACAGACTATGAGCCAAAAGAGGCAGTAGAGATGTTAAAACAGATACACCGGTGGACTCACCTAGGAACAAAAAAATTAATTACTCTGATTAACAAAA
>CAJQZJ010033087.1:3926603-3937199 GCA_907164525.1 Lophiomys imhausi | reverse complement strand
AGCAACAGATATCTTGTCTTTGCTGGCCTCGCCCAGCATGGAAAGTCCCCATCTTAAGCAGCAGCATGACTGAAATGGCAGCTAACAAATAGGCATGCTTAGCCGGGGGTCTTTCAAGAGGAGGTAGAGGAGAGGAGCTGTCTTCCCAATGACATCAATTGATGCACAAAGTCAGTAGTGATTTGGGGTTTTCAAAGCTAAGGGGGTACACAGGGCATGAAGTAAAAGAGGAGGTCTGGGAAAGGGGCCACAGCAGAGTTGCTGAAAAGACACAGGAAAGAAAAATCATTTTCACACTTGAGCAGACTGAAAGTTGGCTGAAGAAAGGAGAATGGATTGTAACTTTTCCCGAAGTCCTGCCAAGCAGGAGACCATGGGACCGGGAAGCTGCCCCAGGAGGTGGAGCCACATAGAGGAAGTACCAGGATTTCAGAGTTGGACAAAGCCAGGCTTAGGGCTCTACCGTTCATCAGCTGCAAGACTCTGCAAATTCATTCCTAGAGTGGTGGCTACTGCAAAGAACTACAGAGTCAGGACGGATACAGGGGGACCTCCATTTGGGGATCAGTGACCCGCCAAATTCCCTTTCCTCTTCCACAGGCACAAGCTTGCTTTGCATTTCCTAGACTTCTGCACTTGGGTGTGGTCAGGCTTTGTGTTTATGCTGATGGAATGAAAGTATGTGGTGTGTGCTTGGACCAGAAAAGTCTCCAACAGTCAGTCTGAAACACTGTCTGGGAGAGCTGCCTTCCCAACTACACCAACTGCTTTCCTTGCTGGTGTGACTTGACTAGCTGACTGAAACAACTTGAGGAGGAGGGGTTCATTTTGTTTCATGATTTTAAGGAGCAATCCATTATGACATGGAAGCCACAGGAGCTGGAGTCTATAGCAGCTGATCACCTTGCACCTGTCTTCAGGAAACAGAGGGATGACTGCTGGTACTCAGCATCATCCTCTTTATTCCTTCCTTTAGGATTGGTCTCCCCATTTCAATTAACTTAATCTAAAATTCCTTTTGCAGACATGGGCAAAGGTTTTTCTTTATATCTTCTAGGCAAATCTAGATCTCATAAAATGGACGATCAATATTAATTACCCTGCCAGCCTTGTCAAGAAACAGATGTGTGTTAGTTATGTCAAGCCACTTCCATTTGGGGGCCTTTTTGTTCTGACAGCTAATGTGCTCTGCTTATGGGATTGTTGCATGGTCCAGAAGAGTTGGTGAGGAATTCCTAGGGACTAGGGACAGGCCATAGGAGAGAGAGGGTCAAAGCTAAACCAAGGCTCTTTCCCCAGGAGCTCCTCTCACACACAACAGATAAGTGCAGAGAAGCAACAGAAAAGCTTGGAGGTGGAAGAAAATAACAAGATGTTGGACCCCCAACCAAAAGAGGAGACTATCATGCAGCTACTGGTGAGAGCAGAAGTAGGGGGGAAGTGGTAGTCATGGCAACAGATGTCCAGCAAGGACACCAAAAATTCGGGAGGACAGTGACTTGATAGGCATAAAAACCAACAGGAAAATGTGTTAGAGGCTGTAGAAGATGAGGCAGACCCTGGCTTCCACTTTTGGAGTGCTCACTGCAGCTCTCCATGCCCTGCTCTCTCTCCTCAGCAGCTCTGCAAAGTATTGGGATTCAAAATGGTAGGATGAGCTAGGGAGGATGAACTGGTGTGGGAGTGGGGATGTGCTTGAGTCCCCTCCTCTGTCTTTCTCTAAAGAACTACTCACAGTTCCTCTCTGGCTGCTTCCCAGGCAGAGTTCAGTCCCGTCAGCCACACCCACTCGTGATAGTAGATGATATCCAGCCCCAAACACTAATAACCCATGTAATGTTGTAAAGAGATTGTTGGGAGGATAACTGATTATTTGGGTGGATCTCAGAGACAAATGCACTCCACCCCTTTGAATCCATTAGCTGTATCCCCACCACCATCACAGACTAGGTCCTCAGATCCCTTTAATAAGAAATCTAAGTGTCCCAACCCATTTTCTTTTACTATTAAAATCTGTATTTCTGCTTCTAGTATTTTTAGCTCTAACTTAAAACTCTGGGAAACCTCAGCTCAGCATTTTTCAATGTGAGGATTCAGACAAGATGGTGCTGAATGAATGCCATTCACAAGAACAATTCAACTGTGGCAGAGCGTCCTTTTGAGGTACTAGAAGAGGTGTCATTTGAAGCTGAGGTGTAGTTTGGTTGGTAGAGCGGTTGTCTAGCACCCCCAAAGCCCTGGCTCTAATTGTCAGCACTTCGTTAAGCAGGCATGCCCATATATACCTGTAATCCTAGCAGTTGGGAGGTGGGGGTAGGGAGAGCAGAAGCGCTAATCTGGGATACATGAGGCCCTACTGTCCTGATTTTGGTTTTGTCAGCTTGACAGAAGCTAGAGTTATTGGGAAGAGGGAACCCCAGTGGATAAAAGATCCCCAGCAGCTTGCCCTGAGGGAAAGCCTGAGTAGTTTTTTCCTTAACTAATTATTGATGTGGGAGGGCCCTGATCACAGCAGGGTGCCACTCACATGCTATTGTCTTGAGCTAGGAAAGAAAGCTGAGCCAGCCAGTAAGCAGCACCCCTTGGTGCCTTTGCTTCAGTTCTTACTCATACACTCCTTCCCTGAGTTCCTGGCTTAACCTCCTGTGACCTGAGAGTTGTAAGCTGAACTAAAACTTTTCCTCCTCAAGTTGCTTCTGATCATGGTGTTGATCACAGAAATCGAAGTCTAAGACCCTTGTCTTGAAAAAGAAACAAACAAACCAAAAATTTTAAAAGGCACATTCTCAAAAGAAGCACAAATAACTAATAATATTTTTAAAAAGTGTTCAACATTCCTAGTCATCAGAGAAATGCAAGTCAAAACTACTTTAAAATTCCATCTCACCTCAGTAGATAAGAAATCAGCTGCTAAGGGATAATGAGAATATGGTACATATGCACAATGGAATCATGCTCAGCATTAACAAAAGAAAAATGAAATTATGAAGTTTTCAGGAAAATGGATGGAATGGAGTGAGGTAATTCAGACTCAGAAAGACATACACCATGTTCTCTCTCATATGTGGATCATAGCTTCAAACTGATTTTTCTGTTTAAGTTGGAATGTTTGTAAGAACCAGGAAGCTAGAGAAGGGCCATGGGTGGGGTGGAGACAGACTTGAAGAGGGCTAACAGACCTCTTAAAAAGTAGAACTAGAATCTTATGGAGAATGTGTAGAAGCAGGGCCAAACTGTCATATTGTGTACAAATATGACATGTTACGAGAAGGAATCCCTTCTTCTGCACAATGTGATGATTTAGAAGCTTTTAAAAAGACAGGTTGACAGCCAAGTGACAGAAAATGCCAGAGGATCCCAAACTATAAAGATAAAAATGTCACCAATCGTAGCAAAGGGACAGCAGAGAAGATCTTACTCAGATCCAGCCATAATAGCTGCTTCTGCAGTTGCAATCCAGAGAACTGCAGAAGCTCACATTAAAATTCAGTCGGGTTGAACACTACCCTATTGATATCGACTACCATATGGATCTCTCCTTCTCTATGAAAGATGATCTGGGGAATGTGAAGAATCTTGGAACAGATCTAATGAATGAAATGTGGAAATGAGGAGGATCACTTCAGACTTCCGTGTTGGCTTCGGCTCATTTGTGGAGAAAACTGTGATGACATACATTAGTACTGAAAGACCCGGGAGAGGGAAGTCCCTCACCTGACACTCGGGATATCACAGCCACCCAAAAACTCGCAAGAGACCATATGATGCAATTACAAGAGGTTTATTTTGGGGATCAGCACGCTGAAGATGCAACTCATATCCCACGCAGTGGTAGAGGACCTGCGACCCCAGTTTGGGGGAGAGTAGGGTATTTAAAGAGAAAAACCTCAAACCAAGGAGGTGAGGGGAAATACAAGTGGAAAGTACCAGCCCATTATTTAGTCATGTGGGAAACACCCTATACTTGTTTTTCTCAGGAATGAATCTAATCTTATTTTACCATCTGTTTTGTGGTGAGCCAGTTCCTTAGACCCAGGTCCCATGATAGTCATCTGCTTTGTTGTCAGCTAGTTCCTGGAACCCAGGGGCTCATGACTTGACTGACCTTCATTCTTGGTTCCACCCTTTTCATGGTCACTGGAACCTGGCTGACCTGGCTCCACTCTGTCTGCCAAGGGGGTCTTTTAAAATTTTCCATTCCTTTCAGTACAACCCCAACAAAGCTCAGGGAGCCTATGGCATTCAAAGATGTTATCTTAAATTAAGATTTTATTTCTTTTTTTTTGGTATCGAGACATATCAGCACCTGACAGCACCCCCTATTCTACTCCAAGTAGAAGATAAGCATCGAGGAACCTCCACCGTAAGATGGTTGAATTAGTGGCAAGCCTATCTCTTGGCATGAAAAAACCCCTTGCACCAACTGCACACAGACTGCTGTCCAAAAAGGACAAAACTTGGTAGCAGGGAAGTCGACAGCCTAGCTCTGCCAAGACAGGGTAGGTAAGTCCTTCATAATCCCTGCTCTACAACAAATGTCTGTCATAGAAACAGGACCCAAAGGCTGAAGACTGATGCAGGAATGTATGGAGAGAAAATGGGAACTGTCCAGGCAGTCATTGGTATGTCCTTTCTTAGTTTTGGAAGCTGCAGGCCCTGCACTTCCTATATAAGCAGATATATTTATCCCTCTCAGGTCTCTGAGGTGGTTGAAGAATAGACAGCTAGAGTCTCATAGATAAATTTTGAGTTGTTTAGGAATCAAGAGGGTGTTATAGATCTAAGAAGATACTCTTTTTTTTTTTTTTTTTTGGTTTTTCGAGACAGGGTTTCTCTGTGTAGCCCTGGCTGTCCTGGACTCACTTTGTAGACCAGGCTGGCCTTGAACTCACAAAGATCCGCCTGCCTCTGCCTCCCAAGTGCTGGGATTAAAGGCATGCGCCACCACTGCCCGGCAAGAAGATACTCTTAAAAGTGTGTTGCAAGTTAGTATGAATGTTGAGTCAGATATAGACCTTTAAACTCATGGAGATGGTTAGATAGTAGAATGTTAAAGTCAGGGGCCAAATATGTATAAACTGGACATTGGGAAGGTATACTGGGCAATTTAACTCTCATAAATGTGGCATATTTATATCTGTTGTTTTGCATAATACTTACTGTTATAAGAGAAGGAACCATCTGTTGGACTGAAAGGGGAAACTTCTGGGGGGAAGAGGGTGGAAGGGCGGGATAGGAAGGGGGAATAGGGAGGGATTTGTGATTGAGATGTAACTTGAAGAAAAAAAAATAAAGTATTAAAAAAAAAAAGCTCAGGGACCCTTGTATCAGCCCATTTAGCTACAAAAAAATGTGCTCATTCTTACAGACAGGGGAGAGTTTTTCAATGAACTTGTTGGTCAGCAGCACATATCTGGAAACTTGGCCTCTCCAGAAGGTGGTTTTGGTGCAATTGTGCAGGTGGCAGTTTGTGGATCGCTGTTAGCTGGAGGAATGTAATATGACTGCTGGTGTTTTCCATGGATGATGAGTTACACTTTGCTGGAGATGGGACTTTTGGTTGTGTTGTTTTACCCAACGATGGACAGGGTCACCTGGAAAATAATGTATATACAATGAGCCATTACTATGATTGTCCCTCAGTTGCTCACCTTGTCCAGAAATTAAGTGAAAACAATATTCAGATGATTTTCGAGGTTACTGAACTTGATTCCTAAGTCAGCTGTGGGCACACTGTCTGGAACCCTAGTAATAAGATCCAGCTGGCCATTGATACCTTGAACTCCCTTTCTTCAGAAGTCATTCTGGAAAACAGCAAATTGACCTAAGGACCTACAAATAAAGAGGTCTACATCTTCTGTCTCTACTAATATCCTTTCTCCCATTCCTCAGGTTGGTGGGTTGGAAGGTAGATAGAAATATTAATATAAAAATAAATAGTTTAAAAGTATGTCTTCAAAGGACAATTCTCACAAAATTATCAGTTGCAATTCCTAAAGATATAAAATGAATATGTGTTAAAGACTGAATCTGCTTCATTCATTGAGGGAACCCACCAGATGTTCTAACAGACTTAAAGGAGAAGACCAGAACACAAACACATGCAGCCACCCTCCGCAATTTCAGTTTCCACAGTCATGACTTCAACTAGCCAGTTTAAAAATACTTGGAATTCATGTGTACTGAGACTCCCGCCATCATTGCTCAAACAATATACAGCAGAACAACTATGCACACAGCACTTACATGAAGCGTTATTGTAAGTGATCTGGAGATGACTCAAATTACATGTGAGGGTATGTCCGCACTGTGTGCAAACACTGTACTCTTCACACAAGAACCTTGACCATCTTAGAAGATGCAGAAGAGATTAGTATTCTGAAATTTTAGGAGTAAAGAAGGTTAAAACAAAAGTACTAATCATCATTTCCTTGGTGTCTGGAAGGGCTGCCCTTCCTTTGAGCACAACTCATCTTTTGAGAAGCAACTGTTTTACCTTGCCACAAATCATCTACAATTTACATTGAATCTCTGGGTAGAAAGACTCAGAGACTCAAAAGCAAATGACCCAAAAGGCTGTGCTTGGAGATATAGCTTTCAACTGAAATGCAATTTTTTTCTTCATACGTTTAAGACAAATGTTTCTGGCCCTAGAATTCGTTTACTGCAGTCCATGAGTGGCTTGTGCAAACTGGGTTATAACATCTTAAGTGTCCACAAGTATAGGCAGAATTGATAGCAATTCCTCTTCAACCATCTGCCCCGGAATATCCACCTTACATTGTTATTGTCACAAATTGCAATCTCGCACATTTTGTCAAGAAGGAAATGGGTCTAATTTCAAGCAGCCTCCTTCCCTGCAAAATAGAACAGACGAGATGGTCTCATGACCATTTGTTGTTGCTGTTCTCAGTCCCTGTGGTTCTACAAATGCCAGTGAGATGTCTTGTTTTACATTTCTCTGAAATCTCATCTCATATGTCAACTTGGCAAGGCTCCCATACCCAGAGATGCAGTCAAGTATTATTCTGGATGTTTCTGTGAAGGCATTTTTAGAACAAGCTTAACACTTAAATGGAAAAAGCAGTGTATAGCCTTGTCTAATCAGCTGAAAGTTTTCACTGAATAAAGACTCATTGATGGCTCCTGATAAAAAGCAGTTTGGGGTCCAGCAAGATTGGCTGACTGGGTAAAGGCTCTTTCTGAGTTTGATCCTTGGGCCCCACATGGTGGAAGCAGGAAACTTTCTCCCTACAAGTTATCCTCTGACCTCCACATGCATACCCACAATAAATAAGTAAGTAAGTAAGTAAATAAATAAATAAATAAATAAATGTAGTTTTTAAAAAAAATTAAAGTAAGCTCTACCAAGAGTCCCAAGCCTCCAACCAACTGGTCTGACCCTCACATTCTTAGGTCTTTAGGTGCCCCTATAATGTGCATCAATTTCTTAGATCCCCTCACTCCTGGTCATTCTGCTTCTCTGGAGAACCTGAGTAAAATTACTCTGAGGATAGCAGACAGAGTTGTTGCAACCAAACTCCTAAGATGCTTCCAACATCTGATAAAGCCTGTGGCTTCCTGCCCACCTTATGAAAAGAACAGCTTTGCATATGGTCACTACACACCACCCTCCAATAAATGCTCAAAGTTCAGCACATTTATTGAGTAGAAAGAGGAAAAGAAATGAGATTTAAGCTGGGTGGTGGTGGCTCACACCTTTAATCCCAGCACTTGGGAGGCAGAGGCAGGCAGATCTCTGTGAGTTCGAGGCCAGCCTGGTCTACAAAGCGAGTCCAGGACATCCAGAGATATACAGAGAAACCCTGTCTCAAAAAAAAAAAAAAAGAGAGATTTAAAGGCAGAGCCAGATGACTTGGTGAAGGGCCTTTCATGATTTTAACATTCGGGTGAAGTGAATAAGTGACCCAACACAGCCCCCCAACATAGTGGGGTCTAGATTTCCCAGGCCATACATCTGTGTGAGGGAGAAGGGGGTTCATTAAAGCTGAAAATACACATTTGACTTGTGGGTTTATTAAAGCCCAGAAGAGATGAGGCTGAAAAAGCTGGCTGGGGACTGGGTGTGACTCTTTCATGACAAAACAGCTGGCACCAAGACCATTTGAGTCATAACACTAGATATACCAATGATCTGTCTAGAAGCAAACAGTGCTCTAGTTGTTAATTTTTTAAGCATAAAAAAACAAAACAAAACAAAAAAGTCATGATTACTCTGAGGTCCTTTAAAGTGCCAGGCTCTGTTCGTGATTCTTGATAACATCTTCTTTTTGTTATTTTTCTGTTGCTCTGATAAAAAATTCCCTGGAGAGAGTAGAAAGGATTTGTTTTAGTTTTTAGTTCCAGAGGGATCACAGTCCGTCACGATGGGGAGGGGCGGGCAGCAGGAGCTCGAGGACAAGCTGGCAGTCAGAAAGCAGGGTCTTCAACTTCATCCCATACAAGAAGCAGAGAGAGAAACTGAGAGAGAAGACAGACAGACACAGAGAAAGAGAGAGCCACAGAGGTGGGGCCATCCCAGTGACATACTTCCTCCAAGAAGGCTCCTCTTAAGGTTCTATAACCTCTCCAAATTGCACCATCAAGTGAAAGTCAAGTTTTAAAACATGTGACATTTCTTATTCAAACCACAATATCTTCTAATATCTTTTTATTTTCTTTTAATGAATAAGAACACTGAAGTAATTGCACAGTAAAATGGCTTGCCCAAGGCCACAGAGCCAGGCAAGAGCAGAGACTGAGATCTAAGCCAGGTGTGCTAGCTGTAGGGAGAAATGTGGGACTAGGCGTTCAGTGGAGAAAAAGCCAGAACACGTGGCAGAGCACAGAGGAGAGAGAGGATGGGAGGAGACAATCCCGCTGCACTAGGAATTTGCATGTTAGGATAAAGAGTGTCGGATGGGTTTCTTGTGATTCTCAGCTTTTCCCTCTTCTATCTAGCCCAATCTTCAGTCATTGCCATAGAACTTTCAGTGCCTCCTGTAGGAATAGTGTGAGTATGTGGTTTGTTGTCATTTGTCTTGACACAATGGAGTTTTATCCAGGTATGACAAAAAAAAAATATGATATTTGGATAAAGCTGGATGGCACTAGAAATCATGGTAAGTAAATAATCCAGACTCAGGAAGATAAATATTACAATATTTCTTTCACATGCAGATTCTAGATTTAAAAAAAGCCCCAAAATGTACGTTAAGCCATATAACCCTTATAACTGTGGCCTAATTACCTCTGTTGTACTGTATTGTATTTATTATTATAAGAGAAAGAGCCATTTGTTGGACTGAAAGGGGAAACTGTAGGGGGAAATAAGATATACCTTAAACTTAAAAGAAAAAAAAAAGGGAAGAGGATGGGGGGTTGAGGGTGGGAGGGTGGGACTGGAGGGGGAATAGGGAAGGGACTGCGATTGAGATGTAACTTGAAGAAATAAAAAATAAAGGAAAAAAAAGCCCCAAGTGTTATGAAAATGAAAGGGGACTTGGGGAGAGAGAAGGGTAGGAATAATCATGAAGGGGAGGTAGCAGGAGGAGAAAGACAATTATCATGTTTTCTGTCATGTGGAATCTACATTTTTTAATTGAAAAAAATTTATTATGTGAATTTCACAACATACAGTCTGTTCCCTCTCATCTCCCACCTCCCCTCAGACCCACCCTCCACCCTTGCAATCTGTCCCAGCATAAAAAATAAAATCTCATTGTGGAAGCTGCAGTGTTTCAGTGTGTCCCACAATATTCCATTTTTTCCACACATTTTGCTTGCAGGTGTTCATTATAATGACTCCTTGGTCTGGTAAGAGGCCTGTGGTTTCTGCTACTTTGTCAATAATGGAACCTCACTGGAACTGCTCTCAGATATGCTGTAACTGTCCTGTGTCATGGAGATCCTGTAGTTTTGGGTTGTGGAACTGGCCTCTTCTTGCACTCCACCAGTTCATCCATAGGGTAGATGTTGGGGTGGGCCAACTCTAAGCCCTGGTTCTGGACCTGAAACTCCCACTTTCAGGGCCAGTTCTACTATGGAAAGATGCATGGCCTGCTCTCCGGAGTGCTGCAGCATGTGAGGAGCAGGAGTGCTGCAGCATGTGAGCGGCAGGACAGCTCTCCTGCTCTTGTGACCCCGTCTGGGCCAGATCTCCTGTCTGCCAATGGTGGTGAGAGCAAAAGGGAGGGGAGGACATCTCTCCCTAGCCAATACCACCACATAACAGACAGAAGCCAGGGCTGGCTCTCCCACACTCCCTCTTTCAGGGTTGGCTCACCCACAACCCCCATATCCAGGACCAGCTGTAGTGTGCTACCCAGGCAAGGTGCAGGGTCTGCTCTCCCAAGTGCTGTAGCATGTGAGGGACAGGGACAACTCTCCTGCTCTTGTGACCCTATCTGGGCTAGTTCTCACCCCAGGGCTGGGTCTCCACAATCCCCAAATCCAGGACCAGGCAGAGTTCTTCTAGTTTCTGGCTTGTTTCCTGTCCTGGGAGCCCATCTGGTGCTTGCCTGGTACTGGACTGGTAGTAATCACAGGCTACTCTATGGAGCCAACATTGTGCTGGTATCCAGCTTGCTTTTTTTT
>CAJQZJ010033087.1:3898128-3920412 GCA_907164525.1 Lophiomys imhausi | reverse complement strand
TCATACAGTGAGCACATGACTGCTGGATCAGTGCTTGACTGTAACAGCCATGTTCATACAGTGAGCCCATGACTGCTGGATCAGTGCTTGACTGGAGTTTGAGGGGTGCCTGGACTTCTGTCTACCCACAGTATTCATGCCTTACTGCTTGGATACCTAAGACTAGATCATACATGCTGTATTTGTATTGAGCAGAGATCCCTGGTTGAGCTGAAGAGAAGGTGAGGGAGAGAGAGAGAGAGAGACAGAGAGAGAGGCAGAGAGAGAGAGAGAGAAAGAGAGAGAGAGAGAGAGAGAGAGAGAGAGAGAGAGAGATCCTGTACCTGGGTGCATATGGACAAGTCAACATCAGATTCTGTTCTTTAAGCATGGACCACTTTTTTAAAAATTGTTGCAATTCATGATTGTTATTTGGAGGGTTATGCCCACTGCAGTGTGTATGTAAAGGACAGAGAACAGTGTTTGGAAGTCATTTTTCTTGTACCATGGAAGTCTCGGAGGTTAGTGGGGAAGTCTCAGCCTGGTTAGTGGGGACCTCTACCCACTGAGCTCTCACTGGCCAGTCCACTGTCTCTTCTTCTTTTCCTGTTTTTTTTTTTTGTTTTTTGCTGCTACTTATTTGTTGTTTTTGAGACAGGGCCTCTTACTGGCCTGGAACTCGCCAAGAGGGTGAGATTGGCTGGCCAACAACTCCAGGAATCTGCCTTTCTCTGCCTCCCCACTGCTGGGATTACAAGCATGTGCCATCAGACCTGACTTTTCATGGAGGTTCTGGGGATTGAACTCAGTTCCTTGTGCCTCCAAAGTAAGTACTGTACTGGCTGAGCCATCTCCTCAGCTCTTGAGTCATATAGATTTTTGTTTGGTTGTTTTTTTTTTTGAGACAGAATCATTATACATATTATTATATAGTATATATAATATATTATATATAATGATTCTGATATATAATATGATATATATAACTATGTATCTATATTATACATACATATAATGTTAATTGATGTAGGAGGGCCCAGCCCATGTACCTGGTACATCTCTTTCCAATTGGGGCAAGTGGGCTTGACCTGAGTAAGAAAGGCAGCTAAGGAAGTCAGTAAGCAATATTCCTAAGGTGTCTATGAGCTCACTAAATCACCCAAGCTTATCTAAAGTTTTCAGTCCTCACACAAGAACCTTCTGGGGGCTGGAATTAAAACCATATGGCACCACATCTGGCAGAAAAGTCAGAGGTTTATGTTTTTATTTAACAAACAAATGAATTACCAAAACCAAGAATGCTGGTTTTGCTTTTGCCCTTGAGACTGTTTGCCTGGGAGTCATTCTTGATACTAAACCCTTCTTCATTCATGGCCTTCTTAACCACCAGCTGTTGTATCCAACCAATCCAAATTATCTGGTGCCCTGATGCTAACCCACTTGATCACTCTGGCCCCCATACTTGCTCTTTCCTATTCACTCAATTTGAAAGTCAATGCTCCTTGGTAGGGTTCACACTAGTAACTGGGAGCAGTTACATTCAGTCTCCTAAACAGGGTAAGCTGAGAATAGCCCCCAAACTGAAAAAGAAACACCCTCCGCTTGGGTCTGTCTTAACATTTACTTGATTGAGTTACTGACAGGTCTCTTTCAACTTATATCTATTTCTTCTCTTGAATGAGAGTCAGATCTGACTCAGGCTGGACACATATTAATTTTCAACTTTTACCCACATAGAACGTTCTGGTGAGTATACTAGCATACAAGGTAATCAGAAGACTGAGTCCAGGTTCAAAGATTCCTATACAATACCAGTGTTCTCGCTCATCCCAGAGACTCTCTGAGCTTTCCTCAGACAGCTGTGTCACTGTGGCTTCACAGCACCCGGCCCTGACTGTATTTCTCATTCTGCACTTTCACTGATTCCTGGGCAACAGTTTCTATTGTTATTTTCCTAAACTTAGGCCCCATAAGCATGTCAGATAAATGTTGTACCACTGAAGTCTATCCCCTGCCCTTGTGAGACAGGGTCTTCCTAAAGTAGTTCAAGCCAGCCTGGAATTCACTATGTTCTGTGCAAGAAATTCTGTTTGAGGGCCAGTGAGATGGATGAGCTGGTAAACTTACAAGCCTAACAACCTGAGTTCAATGCAAAAACACAATAGGAGAAGAGAACTAACCCCCAAAGTTGTCCCCTGACCTCCACTCATACAGCATGACATGCAGGACACTCTATGCCCCCAATTATGATAACTAAAATTTAAAAAGAAGAAATTCTCTTTGGAAGAATTAAGTTCTGTGTTTCTGGTCACTCTGTTATGTCCTCAAATATTTCCTAGGCAACTGTTATCAGTAAGGAAGCGCATACCTGGCAGTCATCACCTGTGTGCACTTAGCTCCCTGCTACACTACAGAGCTACGAAAGGCAGGAATCCATCCTCCTACTCCTCTTCCAGGCACTCAGTCCCTGCACAATGAATGATTGACACACAGTATGAAGTAGCTCCTCTTTTAGGTAAACAATCTAGATCTACAAGGACTGGGTGAGGATTCTCAGGGGGCGAAAATGGTTACACATTAAGAAACTATTTCAAATTTGTTTAGTCAAGGCAACATTATTTTCAGCACTAAGTATCATTTCAAGGACTTGCTGGATGTAAGTCTACCATGTCCTGGATCCCATACTTAATTTTCTTCTAATCTATTCAATAACTGGATATGCAAGTTAGTATCTCATCTCAAAGATGAAGACAGTGTGGTTTAGAGAGTTTAGGAGCCCGGTGCAACACAGGCATCAAGCAATGGTGTGATTCTCATCATTGTAGGTCAGCACTTGCTGTCTATGTTTTTTGGGCCTCTCATAACCCAACTTACTATGTGGAAGAAACGAGAACTCTAATGGTAAATGGAAGTCTATAATACATGCAGTTTGGTGGGGGGTTGATACTTAGATGTGCCATAACTTCAGCTGTGAACTTCACATGAACCAAGTCACATGGGAAGAGGGAACATCAACTGAAGAATTCTCAGATTGGCCTATAACCATGTACGGACACACACACACACACACACACACACACACACACACACACACACATAGCAAATGGGCCCAGTCTGTATAATAAGGGTAGACAGGCAAGCCAGAAAGCAGTGTTCCTTGCTTTAGCTCCTGCCTTGGCTTCCTTCAATGATATGTTGTCACTTGCAAGCCAAATGAAAATTTTCTTCCCCAAGTTGCTTCTGGTCAGTGATTTGTCACAGAAAGCTAATCAGGAACAGTACATATCACTGTCTATGGCCTTCCCCCTAATCTTATGAACTAGTATCTTTATTTCTATTTTTATTGGCCGACTTTGGTGCTAGGAGTTAAACCTAGGACCTTAGACATGTTAAGTACATGCTCTCCTGTGGAACTATTCTTTCAGTGCCTGATCTTTACTTTCATAATCCAGATCCTCCCTAACCATTCTACAATTTCAGAAAGACCTTTTTATTGCAAAACTGCATAGCCAGAACTGATTACAAGATTTTCAGAGTGTCTTAGTTTCTATTACTGTGATAAACTCCATGACATAAAGCAACTTGGTGAGGAAAGGGTTATTTCTTCTTACAGTTTATAATCCACCATCTGAGGAACTCAGGGCAGTAACTCAAGGCAGGAACCTGGAAGCAGGAGCTGATGCAGAGGCCATGGAGGGGTGCTGCTTATTGGCTTGCTCCTTATGAGTTGCTAACCCTGCTTTCTTCTAGGTCCCAGGACCACTTTCTCTGCCCACAATGGGCAGCCCTCCACTTCAATCACTTAGGAAAATTGAGGCTTATCTATAGACCAACCCTATGGAAGTGTATTCTCAACTGTTTTTCCCTCTTCTCAGACAGTTGTACTTCATGTCCAGTTGGAGAGAGAGAGAACAAGCAAGCAACAAGGATACAAAATTTCCAGAGATAGCAGGGTTAAAAACAAGACTGAATTGAAAAGCAGTCGGCAGCTGGGCTCTACACTTAACACCGTGAAAGCAGAACTTATAGTCTAATACTCAATTAAACATGATGCTTATCCCATGTGCATCCAAAGAACACACGTACAACAGCTACACTGCAGCCATGGTGGGATGTGGTTTCCATAGCAACATGATTTATTTCCAGGAAAATTGTTCAAATTCAAAACAACTGCCTTCCCTCATTAAGAGAAACAAGTCAAAAGCTCATCAGTATTTCTTTTTCATAGACCACAACACCTGGTTATGGCAGAACAACAGCAATCTCCAGCACAGAGCAAGCAGAAAGTACAACCATTATGGACAGTCTGAGACAAAATGGGTTCCTGTTGACCAGAGGCACCTCAGCACAGAGGACACTACCTACCACATGGGCTGCGCCAAATGAGACTGGAAGCCTTGTTCTTGTAGGCTGGCATCATGATGAAGCACCAGGCAGTGTACTATACTGCGAAGAGCTTCATGCCAGGGCTGAGTGACACTATTGCTGGAGAGAGAGAGAGAGAACACCTGCTCACCCCAGACAGGGAACAGACAACAGACAAAAGGAAGTAACAGTCGCCGAAGTCAACTTGATGGACCAGTTCACTGGGGTAACCTACAGGATTGTGAGCCACTCAAAGGCAGTGAAATCAGGAAAAGCTTCTCACACAGAAAGTTTGTTCGACACTTGGGTCTCTTGAGTCTCCATTGTTTCTGGGAAGGAATGTTCTAATTCGAAACAAATTGCTAAATAACACCCGTCTTCTCAGACATAAAAATGTTCTGGAGGGAGAGAGAAGGGTTTTCTCCAGAGAGCATCACTAGGCATTCAATGAGACAGGAAGGCCTACAGCTAGAAGACAATGGCAAACTGAAAAAGCCAACACTAATATTTTAAGATTCTTCTGAGAGTACTTTTCAGTTATTCAATTATACTCCCTCCAGTATAATACCTCATGTATACCCCAAGAGGGAGGCAACACTACTCTCCGTGATGCACAGTTGGGAAAACTGAGGCTCAGGGGTGAGGCATCCCACCCACGGGAGCATCCTTATGGAACAGCAAAAGTGGGATTTAAGTTCTGAAAGTATAACCCCAGAGTCTGTCCTTCGAGCTGTTCTTCTGCACAGACCAATCTTTCAAAAGAGACAGATTCTTGCTCAAGTCCCACATTGTCTCCAATGAACCAACTGGGGCTCTTGGGTTATGGCACCTGTACTACCAGGCTAGTTATCCCCAATGAACAGTGGAGCTGAGGGAATGAAGAGAGTTAGAGGAAGTTAAGACGATTAATGCATCTTTTTTAAAAAGACATATTTATGTATGTGTATGTGCTTGTGTCCATAGAAGTCACAAGAGGGTGTCAGACACCCAGAAGCTGGAGTTTGGTAACTTTTGTCCTCTGCAAGCAGGAAGAGCTCTTAAACCCTGAGCCCTCTTTCCAGCTTGCCAAAGGCATCTTTAAAAACAAACACATTCAAATCCAAATTAACAGCTTCCTCAAAACTCCCTCTTCAGGCCAAAACACATAAAGCATTTGAAGAATGGACTCGATTTTGATGGGAGCTCTAGTTTGGCTAGCTAGTTATTTACTGGGGCTCAAAGTTAACCCTAGAACTCTTCTGTGTGCAGATAACTGTGTCTGAAGGAATAAGGACTAATGTATACTTCTAATATAGATCAAGGAGTAATGGTGATATAAAATGGCTACATTCCTTATACCAGCTCTTTCTGATGACTTTGTAGACAAAGATATTTATATTTAAAACAGATATTTTGGCAGATACTTGCTGAGGACAAAACCTAGAAAGTTTGTGAGATGGGATATAAGCATAAATGCTGAGCTGGAGAGATGGCTCAGCTCTGGATGCACTTCCAAAAGACCCAGGTTCAATTCCCTGGAACCCACATGGAAGCTCACAACCACCTGTCAGTCCAGTTCCAAGGCATCTGACACCCTCTTCTAAATATAAGCATTAAGGACAGATTTGATGATGTCATTGCTTCAGCAGGATGAAGCCTCAGTTCATATACCTGCTAGGTAACCATGAACAGGTTGTGTAAACCTTCGACATCTCAGTCTCAGCTGTAAAAATGGTGCCTATAAGAACTTCAACCCTGGCTGAGGAGCTATACAGTTAGTTGATGGCTCATGGGGAGCGAAGAATTAGTTTTCTTGAAGTTGTGACCTCTGGTAGATCAATCATGCACCAGAGGATGGCCCTGCACCCATGGATATATGGGTGGCACAAAATGGACTCAGTGGATGATAAAAACAGAAAAGAGCTTGAAATCTGGGAGAGGTTAGGAAGAGTATGTAACAAGAGTTAGGGGAGGAGTGGGCAGTAGATATGATCAAAACACATTGTATGAATGTACAAAATTCTCAAAGAATTAATGCAACATTGTATCAAAAGTGGGATGGTGGTTCTATTCTCATGCTTTAGAAGAGGTGGCAATATCAGTGTACAGCATTTGTATGGACTCTGATGTTCTCTTAGCCCTCCAACCCCCCTGCTGCTTCTTTTGCTTTTCATGTGCTAATGCCACTTAAATTTTGAAGTCTCCCAAACATTTTATCAGTGTTTCCTCACTTTTTTAGAAGGATCTTCCCCTATTTAGTCTCTAGAAAGGAAGAAGAATAAACCCATCCTCATTCTTCTTTATTTGGGAATTGCTCTCCCAGGCAGTCTTCTCTGTTTCCTCTATGCACCCCACTACTTCTAGTAGTCCACTGTTAGGATGCTCATTAATTTTTATGATAAGGCAGCATGCCTTTCTCCTCATTCAGCTCCCTGTATATATTTGGCCCATCACAGAGCTTGGGCCATGATAGTAAGTAATCATTAAAAGGATGAACCAGCAAATAATGAATTTCAATATAAAGTCTAAGCTCTGCTTAAGAAATTAAACCAAGAAAATGTTCTAGAGACTGAAGATAAAGCTGGATAGTAGAGCACTTGCCTTTCATGACACCTGGGTTCAATTCCTACTAGATTAGATAGAAGATAGATAGATGATAGGTAGACAGATAGATAGAAGATAGATGATAGATAGATAGATAGATAGATAGATAGATAGAGATGATAGGTAGATAATAGGTGAATAAATGATAGATAGATAGATGATGGATGGATAGATAGATAGATAGATAGATAGATAGATAGATAGATAGATAGGGAATATATATAGTATACGTGATGGTACATGCCTGTAACTCTAGCACTTGGGACACAGAGGCAACAGGATTAGAAATTCAAAGTTAGCTACATGAGACCCTACCTCAAAAACTTAAAATTTTAAAAAGTCCCTTCTAGATGAAGGGAGATGAGGAAAACTTGAGTAAAAGTGTAAAGACCGATGGACCATCCTGAGTAAGTGTGTACTGTTTGGCATAGGCACAGCCATGTCAACAGCCTCAAGGCCTCAGACCCCAGGGAGTGGCAATGCCTTCTCCGAGGGCAAAGCTCAGAGCAATGGCAAAGCCTTCCTCTGGTCCAAGTGTGAACGTAGTCAGTGAAAGTGAGTGTTTATGAATGATTGACAGTGTGTGCAAAAACTAACAACCTCAGCTTCCTCGTCCTGGATGATTACAGCCTGAGGCAACCCTAAAGACCTCCTACTGAGACTAGCCAACCCTTCCCCTTATGCTGAACATAATAAACATGCTAAGGATCCAAGTTGTGGCCTAGTAGGTTTACAGATCTCCTGATTCCAGCTTTTCTGCATATGTGTCTATGTGCCTGCTCTTTCTTCATCCCCTCATTGCCCTAGTTGGTTTCTGGGACTCTGGAACTAAGACATAAAGCACACACCATCTAGAAGCATTAACACTCTTAGCACCTTAGATGACTCTAGCCATTAAACCTAAGATACATTTTCAATTTGATTTTAATTGACCCTTAAAGATTTGTAACTACAATCCGAGGAGAATTAGACCCAGAGATTTCAAGTCAATTTGTGATGGAAAGAAACTCTTAAGGCCAGTCGGAGAAGGTGAGGGCATATCCCAACTTGCACCAGAGAAATTCTACGTAATTCAATGCTGACTTCATATTTCAAGCTGTCATTGATTTTTTTGTCATATACTAAGTATTTTACATATTAATATACTAGGAGTATGTAGACATAGAACATGAAGAATAACTCTTAGGGTGCTTTTCTTTTTAAACCTACACACACCAGATGAAAGGTATATGGGAACACACACCCTTCTGTTGTTCTATGACAGTGGTTCTCAACCTCATAGTTGCAACCCCTTTGGGGGTCAAACAATCCTTTTATGGGGTCAAATATTAGACATTCTGCATATCAGATATTTACAGCATGATTTATAACAGTAGCAAAATTACATTTATGAAGTAGAAATGAAAATAATTTTAGGATTGGGATCACTACAGTGTGAGGAACTGTATTAAAGGGTCGCAGCATTAGGAAGGTTGAGAACCACTGTTCTAAGGGAACAGCCAGTCTTTGAGTGACACCCTTGTAACAGAAACAGCTAAGAGCCAAATATGGAAATTAGCTCACTCACCCAGTCCAAAGCTTTTCAAGCTGAGAATTGCAAGTTAGCACCACCCAGCAAGGTGCATCCCTTCTCTGGGATTCCTGTTTGGTGCTTGTGTGTTGTTCTAGCTGAGAACTGACTTGGATGTAAAGGAAGGCCAAACCTTTGTTCCATTTTCAGTGACAAGTCTACCTTTGCATCAATACATAAGTAGGCAAGATGAGAATGGGGGCACCTTGCAGGTGGCCACACCAGGAGCTGGCACAGCGTGGGCTAGAAAGGCTTTCTTCCTAACTTTCTACAATTGTGCACTCCCCTAGGAATATCTCAGAGTTTGTAATCACTTTTCCACCATACAAGACAGGGCAATTTTCTGCTCCTAGCTAGCCCTGAGTTTAATAATAGGAATTTAATTCTGCCTGACACCTGAAGGGTCATAGGTAGGATGTATTGCTTCCCATATTGAAAAGATTAAAAAAAAAAAAAAGGATTCTGAGATCTTTCCCAGAGAGTGTGTGGAATGCTATAAATCATGCATGCCACATTCATTTAGTGTAGTTCACACACTAGTGGACAACCTGATGCTCCTCTATTGCAGGCAGGATGTAGATACACCATGTGTCAGGAAGCAGAAAGGCAAGATGAGGGCCTAAGAGAGCTCATTTGATCCCTTCCTCCATTCACAGCCGTGGCAGACGAAGAAAGTCCGAAGGTTTTATCTCACTGTCTCCATTCAGGTCAAGTTCCTGGAGCTATGCAAAGGACTCTGCACTCAACATCTCCTGTTAGTCATTGATAGGGAACTAGGCTGAAGGTTACTGATACCCTGATATCTCCTCTGACACAGGTAAGTGACCTGGCATCAGTGATCCAAGAAATCTCTTATGCAGTGGGATTCAAGTGTTGGCAGTTGGAAACTCCTGGCACCCACTGACAATGCACGGCTAAGTGTGAGTGGGTGGACACCACTATCCTAGTGAATACACAGACAAATTCCTAGAGGATGACTAACCTCTCCTCAAAAGAAGGTAGTCATATTCTTTCTTTCTTTCTTTCTTTTTCTAAAATTTATTTATTTATTGCTTCAGGTTACATCACCATCATAGTGTCCTCTTTCCACCCTTCCCAGTCCCACCCTCACACCCTCTACCCCCTAACCCTTCCATCCCACTCCTCTGGAGTGGAGTGTCCCTACATAATAGTCCCCCACCCCAGGTCAGCAGTCATATGAGGGCCAAGAGCCTCCTCATACACTGGAGGCCTACAAGGCAGCACCACTAGGGAAAAGTGTCTCAATGACAGGGAGAGAAAACAAACAAACAAACAAAAACAAAAACAAAACAAAAGTCTATGTCTATGTTCCCTTTGGCGCGTTGGTTGTAGTATAGATATCCTGTACTATATAGCTAAAATCCTACTATAAGTGAATCCTTCTGAGTCTGGGTTAGCTCACTCAGGATGAGCTATTCTAGTTCCCTCCATTTGGCTGCAAATTGCATAATTTCATTCTTTCTGATAGCTGAGTAGTATTCAATTGTGTAGATGTACCATAGTTTTTAAATCCATTCTTCAGGTGAGGACAGACATCTGGGTTGCTTCCAGTTTCTAGCTACTACAAAAAAGGCTGCTATGAACATAGATGAGACAACTTCCTTTTGATATGGGGCAGAATCATTTGGATGTATACCCAGAAGTGGTATGGCTGGGTCCGGAGGCAGATCTATTCCAAGTTTTCTAAGATATCGCCAGATTGACCTCCATAGTGGTTGCACAAGCCTGCACTCCCACCAGCAATGACAAGGGTTCCCCTTTATCAATACCCTCGGCAGCATGTGCTGTCATTTGAGCTTTTGATCTTAGCCATTCTGACAGGTGTGAGATGGAATCTCAGAGTCGTCTTGAGTTGTATTTCTCTGATGATTAAGGATGTTGAGCATTTCTTCAAGTGTCTCTAGGCCTTTAGGAATTCCTCCTTTGTGAATTGTCTGTTTAGCTATTTTCCCCATTTTTAAATTGGATTATTTGGTTTCTTGGCATTTAATTTCTTGAGTTCTTTGTAAATTTTGGATATTAGTCCTTTGTGTGTTGGTTCATTTCTGGGTCTTCAATTCCATTCCATTGAACCACTTGTCTGTTTCTATACAGGTACCATGCTGTTTTTATTACTAATGCTCTGTAGTACAGCTTGAAATCTGGGATGGTGACACCTCCAGATTTTTTTTATTGTACAGGATTGATTTAGATATTCTGGGGTTTTTTTTGTTCCATATGAAATTGAGAATAGCTTTTTTCAGTTCTATAAAGAATTGTGTTGGTATTTTGATAGTAATTGCATTGAATCTGTATATTGCTTTTGGTAGGATGGCCATTTTTATTATGTTGATACTACCTATCCATGAGCATGGGAGATCTTTCCAACTTCTAATGTCCTCTTGAATTTCTTTCTTCAAGGGCTTGAAGTTCTTGTTGTACAGGTCCTTTACTTGCTTGGTTAGAGTTACCTCCAGGTATTTTATATTGTTTGTGGCTATTGTGAAGGGAGTTGTTTCCCTGATTTCTTTCTCAGCCCATTTATTTGTTATATAAAGAAGGGCTTCTGATTTTTTTGAATTAATTTTATATCCAGCCACCTTGCTGAAAGTGTTTATCAGTTGTGTTATCTGGTGGAATTTTTGGAATCGCATACATACACTATCATATCATCTGCAAATAGAGATAATTTAACTTCTTCGTTTGCAATTTGTATCCCCTTGTTCTCCTTTAGTTGTCTTATTGCTCTAGCAAGAACTTCAAGTACTATATTGAAGAGATATGGCAAAAGTGGGCATCCTTGTCTTGTCCCTGAGTTTAGAGGAAATGCTTCAAGTTTCTCTCCGTTTACTTTGATATTGGCTACTGGCTTGCTGTATATTGCCTTTATTATTTCCAGATATGGTCCTTATATGCCGATTCTCTCCAGAACTCTTAGCATGAAGGGGTATTGGATTTTGTCAAATGCTTTTTCCACATCTAGTGAGATAATTATGTGGTTTATTTCTTTCATCTTGTTTATGTGGTGAATTACACTGATGAATTTTCGTATGACAAACCATCCCTGCATTCCTGGGATGAAGCCTACTTGATCAAGGTGTATGATACTTTCGATGTGTTCTTGGATTCCTTTGCTAGTATTTTATTAAGTATTTTTGCATCTATGTTCATGAGGGGGATTGGTCTGAAGTTCTCTTTCTTTATTGGGTTTTTTGTGTGGTCTAGGAATCAGGGTAACTGTAGCCTCATAGAATGAGTTTGGCAGTGTTCTTTCTGATACTATTTTGTGAAAGAATTTGAAGAGTATTGGTATTAGCTCTTCTTTGAAGTTCTGGTAGAATTCTGTGCTGAAACCATCTGGCCCTGGGCTTTTTTTGGTTGGGAGATTTTTAATGACTGTTTCTAGTTCTTTAGGGGTTATAGGAATGTTTAATCTGTTAACCTGATCTTGATTTAGCTTTGGTAGGTGGGATCTATCAAGAAAATTGTCCATTTTTCTTAAGTTTTCAAATTTAGTGGAGCATAGATTTTTAAAGTAGGATCCAAATATTCTCTGGATTTCCTCAATGTCTGTTTTTATTTCTCCCTTTTCATTTCTGATTTAGTAAATTTCCGGGTTTTGCCTCTGTCTTTAATTAATTTGGCTAAGGCTTTGACTATTTTGTTGATTTTCTCGAAAAACCAACTCTTGGTTTCATTGATTCTTTGTATTGTTCTTTTTTGTTTCTAAGTTGTTGATTTCAGCCCTAAGTTTGATGGTTTCCTGCCTTCTGCTCCTCTTGGGATGTTTCCTTCTTTTTTTTTTTTTTTCCAATTCACCCAGTTTAGCTGTTAATGCGCTAATATGAGCTGTCATGATTTTCTTTTTGAAGGCATTTAGTGCTATGAACTTTCCTCATAGCACAGCATTCATTGTGTTCCATAGGTTTGAGTATGTTGTGCTTTCATTTTTGTTAGTTTTTAGGAAGTTTTTGATTTCCTTTTTTATTTCTTCCCTGACCCAGTAGTCATCCAGTAAAAAGTTGTTCAATTTCCATGTGTGTGTAGGCTTTCTGTTGATTCTGTTGCTGTTCACATCCAGCTTTATTACATGGTGGTCTGATAAGAAATCCAGCTTTATTCCATGGTGGTCTGATAAGATACAAGGGATTATTTCAGTTTTCTTGTATCTGTTGAGGCTATCTTTGCGTCCAACTATATGGTCGATTTTGGAGAAGGTTCTGTGCAGTGCTGGGAAGAAGGTGTATTCTTTTGTGTTTGGGTAAAACATTCTGTAGATATCTGTTAGGTCCATTTGGTTCAAGAGCTCTGTTAGACTCATTATTTCTCTGTTTGGTTTCTGTCTTGATGATCTGTCCATTGTTGTGAGTAGGGTGTTGAAGTCTCCCACTACTAATGTGTGGGGATCAATGTGCGATTCAAGTTTTAGGAGAGTTTCTTTTACAAATGTAGGTACCGGGGGATCCAAGATGGTGGTGGCCGGCGTGGACGTATTTTGATTTCGGGGTCAACAAACACAAGGCAGCAAGTGTTCCAGGACGCTGTAAAAAGGGCACAACCCCTTCTAAATCTCACCCAGCTACACAGGGACCATGGAAGATGCCTGGGCAGGATGTCACTTCCAAATCTCAGACACGCTAGGAAGCCTCTGGACCTGGCAATCGGGATAACCCAACCCCCCAAAAGGTGAAATACCCAGTAAGTTCCAACCTAATACCCAGCCGGCAGATTCAGAAACCACACAGAGATAATCCCCACCCTGCTGGGCACTCCCAGGACTCATACAGATGATCCAATTATCTGGGAAAGGTTGCGACCCTTGGAAGTGAAGTAGCTCCACTGCAAAGCGCTTTCAGATCCCAGTCTCTGATGTCACAGGCCAGCTTCCAAGCCTCGGGAGTGGCAAGGCTATTGGAGCTGAACTGCAGATTTACCCCCTACAGGAATCAACCCAGGGCAAACTGTGAGATATTTGAAACTGTCCTATATTGAACTTTTGTACTAGTAAGGGCCCTTCCGGCGGGGAATCAGAGCTTACTTGTGCACAGCTCTGCCACCTGAATTAATTAGGTCCCCACCTGGGAGGCGGGACTGAATGACTCTCCTTATAGGGGTGGAGTAAGGCAACTCCTACACCACAGTGCCCCCTTCAGACCCAAGTCCAGAAGACAGCAAAAAAAAAAAATTCCTCATGGCCAGAGGCCAGAGACAAAAAAAAAAAAAAAAAACAGAGCGAAATATCTCCAACAAAAGAAAGCAACGCTATTCTGTCCAGCCCGAAACACCTCACCACAACTGAAACACATGAAAACGATGGCAATTCTACATTATGGAAAGTGATAAAGTCCCTTCAAGAAGAACTTAAAACTATGAAGGAATTCAAGAAGCCACAATTCTACAAGTCAAAACAACGAATAACATCATTAAAGAGCTCCAAGCCAAGGTGACCAATCTTGAACAGGAAAAGGATAAAGCAATGAAAGATCTCCAGACAAAAGCAAGCAAACTGGAGAAGGAAATGTACAAAACAAACACTACCATTCAAGACATGAAAATAGAAATGGAAACAATAAAGAAAACACAGTCAGAGTTAAAAGAGGAAATGGAGAATCAAGAGAAGAGAACAGGAACTACGGATGTGAGTATGAAAAATAGGATGCAAGAGATGGAAGACAGGATCTCAGGCATGGAAGATTCGATAGAAGAAATCAGTACAACATCCAAAGAAAATGAGAAGGCTAAAAAATCTCTCACCCACAACATCCAAGAAATCAAAGACTCAATGAAAAGATGGAACCTAAGAATTATAGGCATAGAGGAAAGAGAAGAATCCCGACTAAATGGTCCAGGAAATATCTTCAACAAAATCAGAGAAGAAAACTTCCCAAACCTAAAGAAAGTGATGCCAGTAAAAATCCAAGAGGCTTACAGAACACCAAACAGATTAGATCAGAAAAGAAACTCCTCTCGCCACATAATAATAGAAACTCCAAATGTAGAGAACAAAGAAAGGATATTAAAAGCTGTAAGAGAAAAAGGCCAAGTCACATACAATGGCAGACTCATCAGAATCACACCTGACTTCTCCTCAGAAACTCTAAAAGCTAGAAGGGCCTGGATGGATGTCCTACAAGCCCTGAGAGAAGAGGTGCCCAGCCAGCCTACTATACCCAGCAAAACTCTCTATCAACATAGAAGGAGAAAACAAGATATTCCATGACAAAATCAAATTCAAACAAAATCTCCTCACAAACCCAGCCCTACAGAAGATCCTAGAAGGAAAATTCCAACACAGAGAAGATAACTACACCCAAGAAAACAGAGGAAATAGAAACCTCCAGAGAAACTAAACAAAAGAGAAACACAAGACAGCCAGCTATACCAAAATAATGGGAAATAACAACCCCTGGTCACTAATATCCATCAACATCAATGGACTCAACTCGCCAATAAAAAGACACA
This sequence comes from Lophiomys imhausi, assembly GCA_907164525.1. Lineage (NCBI taxonomy): Eukaryota > Metazoa > Chordata > Mammalia > Rodentia > Muridae > Lophiomys > Lophiomys imhausi. The sequence goes on along the minus strand of CAJQZJ010033087.1, from coordinate 3,905,453 downwards.
GACTTACAGACTGGATTCGTAAACAAGACCCATCATTTTGCTATATACAAGAAACACATTTCACTATTGAAGATAAACACTACCTCAGAGTACAGGGCTGGGAAAAGGTCTTCAAGGAAATGGACCCAGGAAACAAGCTGGAGTAGCCACCGTAATATCAAACAAAATAGACTTCCAATTGAAGTTAATAAAAAAAAGACAGAGAAGGGCATTACATACTCATTAAAGGAAATATCCACCATGAGGTCATCCAAATATTGAATATCAATACCCCAAATACAAAGGCACCTACATTTATAAAAGAAACACTTCTAAAACTTAAATCACACATAGATCCAAACACTTTAACAGTGGGAGACTTCAACACCCCACTCACAACTATGGACAGATCATCAAGACAGAAGCCAAACAGAGAAATAATGAGTCTAAAAGAGATCATGAACCAAATGGACCTAAGAGATATCTACAGAACGTTTCACCCAAACACAAAAGAATACACCTTCTTCTCAGCACCTCACGGAACCTTCTCCAAAATTGAACATATAGTTGGACACAAAGATAGCCTCAACAGATACAAGAAAATTGAAATAACCCCTTGTATCTTATCAGACCACCATGGAATAAAGCTGGACTTCAATAGCAAAAGAATCAACAGAAAGTCTACACTCACATGGAAATTGAACAACTCTTTACTAGAGGACCACTGGGTCAGGGAAGAAATAAAGAAGGAAATCAAAGCCTTCTTAAAATCCAACGAAAATGAAGACACAACATACCCAAACCTATGGGACACAATGAAAGCTGTGCTACGAGGAAAGTTCATAGCACTAAGTGCCTTCAAAAAGAAAATTGTGACAGCTCATATTAGCGAATTAACACCTAAACTGGGTGAATTGGAAAAAAAAGAAGCAAACACTCCCAAGAGGAGCAGAAGGCAGGAGATCATCAAACTTAGGGCTGAAATCAACAACTTAGAAACAAAAAGAACCATACAAAGAATCAATGAAATCAAGAGTTGGTTCTTTGAGAAAATCAACAAAATAGACAGACCCTTAGCCAAATTAACTAAAAGACAGAGGGAGAAAACACAAATCAACAAAATCAGAAATGAAAAGGGTGAAATAACAACAGACATTGAGGAAATCCAGAGAATATTTGGACCCTACTTTAAAAATCTATACTCCACCAAATTTGAAAACTTAAGTGAAATGGACAATTTTCTTGATAGATTCCACCTACCGAAGCTAAATCAAGATCAGATAAACAAATTAAACAGCCCTATAACCCCTAAGGAAATAGAACGAGTCATTAAAAATCTCCCAACCAAAAAAAGCCCAGGGTCAGATGGCTTTAGCATGGAATTCTACCAGACCTTCAAAGAGGAGCTAACACCAATACTTTTCAAAATCTTTCACCAAATAGAATCTGAAAGAACATTTGCAAACTCATTCCACGAGGCCACAATCACCCTGATTCCTAAACCACACAAAGACCTAACAAAGAAAGAGAACTACAGACCAATCTCCCTCATGAACATAGATGCAAAAATACTTAATAAAATACTAACACACCGAATTCAAGAACACATCAAAAGTATCATACACCATGATCAAGTATGCTTCATCCTAGGAATGCAGGGATGGTTCAATATACGAAAGTCTATCAATGTAATTCACCTTATAAACAAGATGAAAGAAAAAAACCACATGATAATCTCGCTAGATGCAGAAAAAGCATTTGACAAAATCCAACACCCCTTCATGCTAAAAGTCCTGGAGAGAACGGGCATACAGGGACCGTACCTAGAAATAATAAAGGCAATATACAGCAAGCCAGTGGCCAACATCAAATTAAATGGAGAGAAGCTTGAAGCATTTCCTCTAAACTCAGGGACAAGACAAGGATGTCCACTTTCACCATATCTCTTCAATATAGTACTTGAAGTTCTTGCTAGAGCAAAAAGACAACTAAAGGAAATCAAAGGGATAAACATTGGAAATGAAGAAGTCAAATTATCCCTATTCGCAGATGATATGTTAGTATACATAAGCGGCCCCAAAAACTCCACCAAAGAACTCTTACAGCTGATAAACAACTTCAGCAAGGTGGCTGGATACAAAATTAACTCAAAAAAATCAGAAGCCCTTCTTTATACAACAAACAAGCACACCGAAAAAGAAATAAGGGAAACAACCCCCTTCACAATAGCCACAAACAACATAAAATACCTGGGGATAACTCTAACCAAGCAAGTAAAGGACGTGTACAACAAGAACTTCAAGCCCTTCAAGAAAGAAATGGAAGAGGCCTTTAGAAGATGGAAAGATCTCCCATGCTCATGGATAGGTAGGATCAACATAATAAAAATGGCCATCCTACCAAAAGCAATATATAGATTCAATGCAATTCCTATCAAAATACCAACATAATTTTTTATAGACTTGGAAAGAGCTAGTCTCAATTTCATATGGAACAACAAAAAGCCCAGAATAGCTAAATCAATCGTGTACAATAAGAAAACATCTGGAGGTATTACCATCCCAGATTTCAAGCTGTAATACAGAGAAATAGTTGTAAAAACAGCATGGTATTGGTATAGAAACAGACCGGTAGATCAATGGAGTCGAATTGAAGATCCAGAAATAGACCCACACACTTATGGCCACCTAATTTTTGACAAAGAAGCCAAAACAGCACAATGGAAGAAGGACAGCATCTTCAACAAATGGTGCTGGTCCAACTGGATGTCCATTTGTAAAAGAATGAAGCTAGACCCATACTTATCACCTTGTACAAAACTTAATTCCAAGTGGATCAAAGACCTTAACATAAGGCTGGTCACACTAAATCTACTAGAAGATAAAGTGGGAGAAACCCTCGAACTAATTGGCACAGGCAACAACTTCCTGAAAAGAACACCAACAGCTCAGGACTTAAGATCAACAATCAATAAATGGGACCTCATGAAACTGAAAAGCTTCTGTAAGGCAAAGGACACTGTCATTCGAACAAAACGGCAGCCTACAAACTGGGAGAAAATCTTCACCAACCCCACATCTGACAGAGGGTTAATATCCAAAATCTACAAAGAACTCAAGAAATTAAATGCCAAGAAACCAAATAATCCAACCAAAAAATGGGGAACAGAGCTAAATAGAAAATTCACAAAGGAGGAATCCCTAATGGCTGAGAGACACTTGAAGAAATGCTCAACATCCTTAATCATCAGAGAAATGCAACTCAAGACGACTTTGAGATTCCATCTCACACCTGTCAGAATGGCTAGGATCAAAAACTCAAATGACAGCACATGCTGGCGAGGGTGTGGAGAAAGAGGTACACTACTCCATTGCTGGTGGGAGTGCAGGCTTGTGCAACCACTATGGAGGTCAGGCTGGCAATATCTTAGAAAACTTGGAATAGCTCTACCTCAGGACCAGCCATACCACTTCTGGGTATACACCCAAATGCCTCTTCACGGAATCATAAGGAAGTTTCCTCATCTATGTTTATAGCAGCCTTATTTGTAATAGCTAGAAACTGGAAAAAACCCAGATGTCCCTCAACCGAAGAATGGGTTAAAAAACTGTGGTACATCTACACAATGGAATATTATTCAGCTATCAGAAACAATGAAATTATGCAATTTGCAGCCAAATGGATGGAACTAGAAAAGCTCATCCTGAGTGAACTAACGCAGACTCAGAAGGACACATATGGCATCTATTCACTTATACTAGGATTTTAGCTATATAGTAGAAGGTATCAATACTACAACTAACACACCAAAGGGAACTTGGACATAGACTTCTTATTTTTAATTTTTATTTTTTATTTATTTTTTATGTATTAGTTATATTTTTTTCTGTTTTTTAGTTTTTTTTATCTATTGTATTATTATTGATTTGTTTGTTTAGTAGTTCTCTCTTCCAGGCAACGAGACACTTTTCACTGATGGTACTGCTTCATAGATCCCCAATGAATGAAGAGGCTCTTGGCCCTCATACGACCTCTCAACTGAGATGAGGGACTGTTATATAAGGACACCCCACCCCAGAGAAATGGGATGGAAGGATTAGGAGATAAAAAAAAAAATGAAATGTGATGTTTTGGCCTTTTAGTACTAACTGTCATGAACTGTTTAGGATAATTAAGAAATGCAAACTAATGGTTATGCAAGCCAGTCATTCTGTTAGGTACTATGACAGCCTATTATAGTTACTTGCTAAGCTAATCAGAAATAAACCTGCTAAGAGACAAGCAACATCTGCTTACCCTAATATAAGAGATAGATAGGGCCTCTTCAAAAACCTCAAGAGATCTGCAGAATATGGCATTCAAAGATGTTTTGTAACTTTAGATTTTTTTTATATCAAGACATATCAACTCCTGACAGCACCCCCTATTCTACCCCAAGTAGAAGATGAGCATCAAAGAATCTCCAGTGGGAGATGATTGAATTAGTCGCAAGCCTATCTCTTGGTAGGAAAAGCCCCTTGCTCCAACTGTAGACAGAATGCTGTCCAAAAAGGACAAAACCTGGAAGCAGGTAAGTCGACAGCCTAGCTCTGCCAAGACAGGGTAGGTAAGTCCTTCATAACCCCTGCTCTACAATCAATGTCTGTCAGAGAAGCGGGGCCAAACGACTGAAGAGCGATGCTGTAATGTATGGAGAGAAAATGGGAACTGTCCAGGCAACCACTGGTATGTCATTTCTTAGTTCTGGAAGCTGCAGACCCTGTACTTCCTATAAAATCAGATATATTTATCCCTCTCAGATCTCTGAGGTGATTGAAGAACAGACAGATAAAGTCTCATAATTAAATTTTCAGTTGTTTAGGAGTCAAGAGAGTGTTATACATCTAAGAAGATACTTTTAAAATTGTGTTGCAATTAGTATGAATGTTGAGTCAGATATAGAACCTAAACTCATGGAGATGTTTAGATAGTTGAATGTTAAAGTCAGGTACCAAATACATATGGACTGGTCATTGGTAATGTATGTTAAGCCATATAACCCTCATAACTGTGGCCTAATTACCCCTGTTTTACTGTATTGAATTTATTATTATAAGAGAAAGTACCATTTGTTGGACTGAAAGGAGAAACTGTAGGGGGCAATAAGATATAACTTAAACTTAAAATAAAAATAAAAGGGAAGAAAATGGGGGGTTGAGGGTGGGAGGGTGGGACTGGAGAGGGAATAGGGAGGGGACTGCGATTGAGATGTAACTTGAAGAAATAAAAAATAAAGGAAAAAAAAGCTACTCCTTGGTGCCCCCACCTTTTTTGTAGCTGCTTGTGTATTTAAAGGGCCAAAGAACCATTTTATGGGGTTCATTCCTCTATGGGGGAATCGAACCCTGGTGCGTCAGTTTAATAAACCTCATGTTTATTACAGTGAAAAAAAAAACAAAAACAAAACAAATGTAGGTGCCTTTGTATTTGGGGCATAGATGTTCAATATTGAGATGTCCTCTTGATGAGTATTTCCTTTAACGAGTATGTAATGCCCTTCTCTGTCCTTTTTTTATTAACTTCAGTTGGAAGTCTATTTTGTTTGATATTAGGAGGGCTACTCCAGCTTGCTTCCTGGGTCCATTTGCTTGGAAAACCTTTTCCCAGCCCTTTACTCTGAGATAGTGTCTATCTTTGTTAGTAAGATGTGTTTCTTGTAAGCAGCAAAATGATGGGTCTTGTTTACGGATCCAATCCGTAAGCCTCTGTCTCTTTATTGGGGAGTTAAGTCCATTGATGTTTATGGATATTAGTGACCAGAGATTGTTACTTCCCATTATTTTGGTATAGGTGGCGGTCCTGTGTTTCTTTTGGTTTAGTTGTCATGGAGTTTTCTGTTTCCTCAGTTTTATTGGGTGTAGTTATCTTCTCTGGGTTGGAATTTTCCTTTTAGGATCTTCTGTAGGGCTGGGTTTGTGGGTAGATATTGTTTAAATTTGATTTTGTCACGGAATATCTTGTTTTCTCCATCTATGTTGATAGAGAGTTTTGCTGGGTATAGTAGTCTGGCTGGGCACCTATGTTCTCTCAGGGCTTGTAGGACATCTGTCCAGGCCCTTCTAGCTTTTACAGTTTTTGAGGAGAAGTCAGGTGTAATTCTGATGGGTCTGCCATTATACATTACTTGACCTTTTCCTCTTATGGCTTTTAATATTCTTTCTTTGTTCTGTACATTTGGAGTTTCAATTATTATGTGGCGAGAGGAGTTTCTTTTCTGTTCTAATCTGTTTGGTGTTCTGTAAGCCTCTTGGAATTTTATTGGCATCTCTTTCTTTAGGCTTGGGAAGTTTTCTTCTATGATTTTGTTAAAGATGTTTTCTGGACCTTGGATTCAGGAGTCTTCTCTTTCCTCTATGCCTAATAATCTCAGGTTCTGTCTTTTCATTGAGTCCTTGATTTCTTGGATGTAATGGGTGAGGACTTTTTTTAGCTTTCTCATTTTCTTTGGATGTTGTATTGATTTCTTCCATCGAAACTTCCATGCCTGAGATTCTGTCTTCCATCTCTTGTATCCTAGTTTTGATACTCATGTCTGTAGTTCTTGTTCTCTTCCCTTTATTCTCCATTTCCACTCTTAACTCTGACTGTGCCAAGTGGACATAAAATCAGCCAATACAGGAGGTGATAGTGAGGAAGTACTCCAGGGTGATATCACAATGGGTTGCAGACAGAAGGAAATGAAACTGAAGGGTGCCTCCATTCACTCCATCCAGGAGACATTATGAAGACCTTGAATATCATGGGGACACTGCAGACATACAGGCTGGGGGAGGAGTTTGGAGAAGAACAGTTGGTACAGGGCCATCTCCTCACTAGCGTAAACTCGTCACCTTCTTTGTTCTGCAGATGCAATTATATCAGCTTCAAGGATGACAGAATCTTCCTCAAGCATTTCCAAAGAACAAAAACTACATATTTCTTGGCAGTTCTAATGTAATGAGTGAGCACTATAAATTCTGACTCCCATCATCTGAGAAACTAAACAGAATATATATTTTGTATGCATGCTTATGTGCCTAAAGTTTTGGGGCTTTACGGAGCATACTGGGTTATTTTTAGGCACATGCAAGATGTATTTGAATAAAATGGAAGGTGTGTATGCAGGACGTATTTACATTAAATTTTTTCAAATTATAAACATTTCAAAAACTGTTCATTTTTAATCACAAATGACAATCTAGCATATTATTTTTTGTTATTTTTTTTCTCTGAAGTTAAGGTACCTACACTGAAACCGAACTTTTAAATTATTTTTTAACTTTTATTTATTACTAAATTCACTTATAACAAACACCAACAATTTCTTA